>LUCG01039137.1:0-22726 GCA_001633085.1 Carthamus tinctorius | reverse complement strand
GTGATACTGGTGGTGTTAGGTTTTAAAGACCAGAAGGAAAAAGACAAAAATGAAACATTTTCTATTTTCTATTTTCCAATTTCCAGAATTTCTATTTTTTGTGTGTGTAATTTACGGAAGTACCCTTGCCTGAAAGGTTGAAAGGCTGAAACCTTGAGTCAATGTTGTTGTTCTACCGTTGTGTTTTGGGGGTGTTTTGGTCCATGTACTTTGTGAAAAGTTTTTTCTATTTGATATATAAATATGACAAATTGGAATGCGATTAACAAACTAACCGAAGGTAGCTGTTGCTTAATAAACTAGTTAGTAACTGATAAACAATATGAATAGTTTATGTTTGATAAAAACTAACTTAATAGTATGTAAAAATGATAAAAAAAATATACCGATATATAATTAGAGGAAGGTTCATGCGAGAAGCATACCAATTTAAGAGAACGTGAGAAGCAATCTCAACCACCCATCTACCGTTACAGTAGATGTGATCACGGAGGATTGACACGATTCATGAGAGGGTAGAGATTATTAAAGGGGGACCACGGTCAAACCCGTTTTTATTGATTGGATGAATGGCTGAAATTGATTTTCATATTCTCTTAAAAAATTATATTTCTCGTTTAAACCTTTTTCTATATAATAATTAATATTGATAAAGATATAACTGGAGGTAATGTTGGTTGTGTTAGGCCATCCACACCCATAGCGTCCATACCAGCTGCCACATCAGCGCCACATCAGCTTTACAACCACCTTACCCCACTACCATACCATTCCATCCTTACCCATACCAATTCCATATCACTCTAAATAATTAATTAAAAAAATAAAAGAAAAAGAAAAGAAGAGAGAGAAAGAAGAGAAAGATAGAGAGAAAGGTGGGGGTGGGGGGTGGGCTGGTTTGTTTGAAATCGACACGCCCTTACCGATGCGGTACCGGTTAGGCGTGGCGGTGTTACCGCTGGTACCGCCTCTTACCGACCCGGCCGCGGATGGTCTTAGGTTTTAAAGACTAGAAGGAAAAGACAAAAGAAAAGATAAAAAGAGTGATATTTTCTGTTTTTTTGAAAAATTTCTATTTCTTTGTGTAATTTACGGAAGTACCCTTTGCGTGAAAGGCTGAATTATGAAAGCTTGAGTCAATGTTGTTCTATTGTTATGTTTGTTTGGGGGTGTTTTGGTCCATGTCGTTTGTGTAAGGTTTTTCTATTTGATACCCATATGTTATTAAATGGATTAAACGGTGTTTTAATGATAAAAGATATTTATTATTGTTGTTGTTTATATTCATTTGTGGATAATTTTGTTATGTTATTCATTTTGGATATGCAACTATGTCTTATTTTAAAATATATTAAGGCTGTGTTTGGTAAAAATAAGCTAGCTGATAAACTAATTTATAAGCTAGTACATCCAAACATGTACCAGAAGCTAGCTTATAAGACCATCCACAGTGGTGACAATGCTTCACGGTGGTAACAGCCGCCACATCAGTTTTCCACTATCAAGAAGGGTGTTTGTTTTTGTAGACTGACAAATGTTTGAATATCTATAATTATCTATTTTATCTCTCAAAAGATTCAACTTAAAAAACGTTAATTGAAGTGAGCATCGATGATCAAAAGACGAAACGAAAAAAAAAGAAACAAAAGAAGTATGTTGGTAGATTTGCGAGGTTGTGGAGTTTTAGTTATATCTCATACACCGAACCCACGATTTAAGCGATTCAATATGTTGTGGAAAGCTGACACATAGATCTACAGTTTTGGAGTCGTGTTTTTCCAAATTTATGTTACATGTAGGCTAAAACCGATGTTAAAACCGAAGTAACGGTGTTGGACGAAAATAAAAGGTAATTAAGTGGTTAAGTAATAATTTAATTTATTAAAGAATGTTAAGGATTAAGATGCTTTGAAAAGGAAAAAAGAAACAAACGGTCTAATTGTCTAAACTGTTTTATGTCTAACCGAATCAGACATAATGACAAATAAGAGCCGGAAATCAAAAGACTATGTCTCAATGAAATTAAACCAAATGGGTATTGTTAAGGAGTTTGAAATATATCATTTTAAAATAAAAAAGTCAACTTATTATGACAAAAACTACCTACAAGTTTGAAAATATGTCACTTCATATGGGGTAAAGAGCGGTGTAATGATTTCTAGTCACGTTAAACCCTAACTTCGATAAGCTTAAGCACGTGACTATTTATTAAAATAAGTCAAACTAAATTATGCTTTTTTTCTAATTCTAGAATTTAAAATTATGAGTTCGATTTTATAGTTTATATATTTTTTAAAATGGGTTTTGAAAAGGAAAGTGTTTCTGCGTAAGGCCATCCGTACCGTCCTCGGATGAAGGTAGTGGATGAGGCGGGTACAGAGGGTAGGTGGTACGTGGCCGCGGCCTACTGGTAGAGGCAGCGGGTGAGGAGGCCGGGTTTCCGAACCCGAGCCTTACTTGCTCTCTCTCTCTCTCTCATTCTTTCTCTCTCTTATATATTATATTAAAATAATAAAAAAAGTTTGGGTTAGTTTAGAGTAAATGGTACTCCACTTTAGGGTAATGGGGATATAAGAGAGAAAAAATTGAGGAGACATCAGGGTTCATCAGGTTCCAGGGTTGGCACTACGGATGGCATAAGGCCTTCCGTAACACAAGAGGTTGAACCCACTGCCACATTATCGTCACATCAGTTTTCCATTTTCCTACCTCGTACCCTCAAATCCCGTACCACCAACTTTTCATCCCTTCATACCCTTATATTTTTTTATTATTTTAAATATAATATAGAAGAGAGAGAAAGAATTAGAGAGAGAGAGAGAACGGGCTGGACGGGTTATTGAACACTCCGCCGAACCAACCCTTCCCTACCCGCTGCACCCGTACCACCAACTTTTCGAACCCGCCCTCCTACCCGCACTCAATCTTTCTTATGCTACAGATGGCATACGGGCAAAAATTATTTAGATATAGAAAGTATAATTAAACGTGATTTTAGATCTTTAACCATAAAAACATACAAAAGATGCTATTATTATTTATTCGAACGCATTTGAACAAGATATTATTTACAAAAATAAAACTGGCTAATATATGTTTAATTTTGTATTTGTTTGATGATCTATTTTTGTATATGTACTACTCCCTTATATAAATAGAGCCTAACCATTATGGTATCTTATTACATCCATATTAAAACCACGCCTGAAATAAATAATAAATATAATAAGATATAAAGTTTTATAGTATATTAAAAAAAATTATTGATTAAAATAATAAAAATGTTTAAAATAATAAAGTAAGAATAATATCAAAAAAATCATTTTTATTATTGATCAAACAAATTCTAGAATTAATTGACTGTTTTATATTTTAAAAGAATTAGGTGGGTCTTCTTTAAGAGTGGTTTACAATATTTAAGATATATCTCACATAAATAAGCTATAGTTTATAAGCTAGTATATCTCACATAAATAAGCTATAGTTTATAAGCTAGTATATGTTTGGATGGAACATAAGCAAGCTTATGAGTTAGCTTATAAGTTAGCTTATTGAAATACTAGTTGGAGTAGGTTTCAGGAGTTTTTTTTAGTTTTACCCGATTATGTCCTTATTAATATTAATTATTATACTCATAAGCTAGTTTTTCCCAAACATATTTATTCATAAGTTAGTTTATCAGCTACTAGCTAGCTTATTAGACAACAACTAGCTTATCAGTTATCAACTAATTTATCAGTTAGTTTGTCAAACACAACCTTAACAGAGACTATTTCAAATTACATGTCTTGCACAACCATTAACAAATATGGAATTTAAGACATATATTATTAAAATGATTATTACTAATAAAATAATCACTTGAACATTTATGTCGAATAATAAATTAATTGCTCCAATCTTTTAGTTGTTCTAAATGTAAATCAATGTCAAATGGACCTAATATATCTTACTTGAAAGATAGGATTTGAAGATGAGACCTTTACTCTAAATAACAAAATGAACAGTTTTGTAAAGACATTGGTATATGTCAATTGAGCGAAAAAGAAAAAAAATTGCTCAAAATTTTGCACAAATAGAATCTACGAAAAACTTGAAAATAAGAAAAAGTAGTAGAAGTTGAAAAACAAATTAACCACAAGCAACAAAGTTCGACACACATAGATAAACAAACAGACAAAAACAGATAAAAAACTTAGCCAAATTAGAAAAAAATTATACAATCACCGTTCAAAACCCATATCCATTTTTTTAAACAAAAACGATTATCAACACTCCTAACAAGTTTTCTATCACATACAAACAACCCTAGGATGTCAATGTTGGTGTTAATTTCCACAATACAACGTATAAAAATCCTAAGCCAAGTTCCAAAATGTGCACCTCAACAACCGAAACCAAATATAAGGATCCTAAATGTGTTCAAATATAAAGACAAGTAGAAAATATAGTCCATATTGATACTCAAAAAAGGTAAATTCAAATAAAATCATACAACACCGAGATTTAACTTGGTCCACTATTATTAGATAGTGTACGCCTACAAGGGAGAGATAGAACCCCTATATTGATGAATAAATGGAGATTACGATAGAGTTTACCTCTAGACAAAAATCCTACAATGTCAAAGTAAAAGTTCCTAAAATGACATGCTATCTTGCCAAAATCACCCAAAGAAAGAATGCTAAGCAAGTCATCCAAAACCTAGTTGGAAATAGGCTTAAATCGGCCAGAATAGAGGCTCTTGTGACTATACCCACGACCTAAGTATTGAGATCTTCTTTGAACTTGATGCACAAAGAGATAGAATAGCATCAAATAGCATCTTTCTATCCTGCATTTTTATGGAACTCAGAGCCAAGGAGATTTCATGAGGCATCAATCTTCTAAACTGCTTGAGAGCTGGAAGATTAGGTTAGGGTGTGGGATTGGATGCTCGTTTAACCTCGAGTCACCCAGAACAACTCCTACGTAAAACAATTCCGGACTTCCGATGACCAAGTCATGACCCTTGGTCGCAAACTCGCAATCGATGTGTGTAGGGCCCAATTGGGTCTTTAATTGTAGGTTTAAGCTTTGTATCAAAACTATTCAAGAACTACTTTTAATTAGATGCAAGCATGAAACTAAAATTCAACCGTTATTCCAATTATGATACATTTTGATAGGTTACATAGGTGATAGGGTAACAGGAACCAATTAAGACCAATTATGGCTTAACGGGTTAAGCCAAAAACATATTTTAAAAAGCCAACAAAAACAATGCAAAATCCAATAACTATTTCATGGCTTTCAAGATTTCATTTTGTTAAACAAAAGATCAAAGGCCACCCTACAAGAAACAGTAAAACTACCTTTTTGTGATCAATATATCATAGATTTTTCAACCTATCGAAACAATCTTTCTGTAAAACTTAAAAAAAACGTGTTAAGATCGTCGCGGTTTATTAAACGACGAATTGAGAGCACGAGTGCTCGATCAACGAGAAACCAAACTCAACTCAGGCTCGTTTTCGTGAGTTCAAAAGCCAAAAAGCAAGCAGCATTAGCCGGCACGCTTCTTGCCATTGCCGGTGCAAAACCTTTATACAAACCTGCAACTCCCTCGGCTTTCACAATCTTCCTAAAAGCGTCGATTAAACCCGAATATTTCGGGTTTTTATAATCATCGATCTGGATCACACTCTTGACCACGTCAAGAGGGTAAACAGACAACCAGAATGATGCACCGGCTACACCACCGGCTAGCATCAGCGAGCCACGGTCTAGACCGGAGGTGTCGAGTCCACCGGCTAAATACTGCTTCAGGGCTTCGTAGACACCAAACAAGGTTGCATTTCCAGGGACTTCTCGAGTCATTGTGGGAATTAGTCCTTTAAGGAGACCCCTCACGCCTCCTTCAGTCCTCAGGACTTGCTTAGCCACGTCCATTGGGCCGCTATACTTCGGTGCAGCCGTAACTGCTCCACCAGCCGATGCACTTTGAGCCTGCAATCTATGTTTTGGCAAATAAAAACGTAATTAGGTGATATAAAAAGCAACTATATGAATCGAGTTGTGTAACAAAGTTTCAAAATTTCCTATTTTGTACTCATTTTGATCGATAGCATGCTTATCTTTTTTTTAACAATGGGTGTCAGAGCCAGCTTGCGCATACCTCGCTTTTGTTCAACTATAAATAAAGAACCACTTTAATGGAGATTTATAGCATCATTCAAGTAAATACAGATTAAGATCGTAGAGTGGCCTCCTTTATAAGACTTGACTTTCTCAGTGGAACTAAAATCTCAACTACTCCATGGGGCTTTAAAGAACAGTCACGAAAATCCCTAGTGGCATTGGAGGGACTCGAACCGGTGCCCTATGAGGAGCACAAATTTTATTGCCAGTTAAGTAACCCATCAAGGTTATAATTATGTTGATCTTATAACATTTCATGACGTGGGTACTTGTTTACGAAATGTTTATGATAAACTTGATATCTACACCATCAAATGTTGCAAGATTACCGGTCAAAATGGGTAATGAAACTTTATTACATTCATCGAGTGAAAATTTTGATTATGCTAAATAAGAACCAAGACAAACTTCGTTAGATTTTGCATGATGGGATACGGTAAGAGACACTTGAGATCAAACTTGTATGTTCAAATTCATGATTGATGCATTCTTAACAAATCTAATGCCAGTATGCCTTTTATTAGTGGCATGTGTTATACAAAGTTTAATGTACTTTTCCAAAATTTCAAGAAAATTAAAGCGACCGTATCGGTTTCGAAGCTGAAAACTAGTATGCTCATTTCAAGAAGATGCAATCTTTGACTTAAAAGGTGTGTTTTGTATGCAAGACAATACAGAACAAAAAACGTTTTGTCCCACGTTTGGCGCGACATTAGACCGACACAAGACATGATTGATTGGAACAAAAATCAAGAAAGATGAGACAAGGTTGGTAAATTACCAAACTCCCCCTATGTCAAATTAAAACCCTAACACCTTGCACGGTTCTTTCTTCCACCTATCTCACTCTCGCCTATCCAGTCCTGTCATATCCCATCCAGACTGTGTACCAAACGCACCCTAAAAAGAGTAAATTGTGCGAAAAAACACTGACCTGCACTTGATCAACTCAGCCGGGCTAGCCAAAATGGAGACCGCAGCTCCGGCCCCGGCTCCAGCAACCATCTGCTGCTTCACAGTGAGGGTTTCCCCGGGTTCAGACCTTAAAAGTGCTTCCATTTGTCCCCTAGCCGTGAAGAGGACGGCATTCAAGACAGCCACAGTGGCAAGCGGGGCCCCCATACCTTTGTATAGTCCCCGTGGGCCTTCTGCGGCCACCGTTTGTTTAAAAGCATCTACGGCACTTGAGTATTTGGGAGTTTGACCAGGTGCAGGGGTCTGTTGACTTTGGAGTTTCACCTTGATGGTATCAAAGGGGTGTCCCACAAACAGCTGTGTAACCCCTCCTACGGTTCCTGCGGTTAAGTCCTTTGCCATCTCTGCCATCTGCAAGATCATAGGAAAAAAATAAATATGAAATGTGATGTAATACTGACTAGTGACTACCAACCAAACCTAGGAGTCGAAGGGTTGTTTTCGTGAAGAGAAGAAGGGTTGTTTTCTTGAAGACCCTCGGCTTCTGCAAAATGTGTGAAAAAGAAAAGATAAAACTTGTTCAAACATGGCCAATGTAGGAATACGTTCACACCCCTATTCAGGAATACCGACCATTAGGCAACTCTCTCAATGTATATATATAGGATGGGATCATGTGAGAAGTGACATTTTTGGTGAGAAGTGTTTTTAAATCATTGATCACTTTTAATCAAATACCCTCCCATGAATTTCAACTTAAAAGGGAATTAATCTGGTTCATATTGGTGCATCTCATCCTAATGTTTGTCCATTTCTTATCCAACAGGCAACAGTTGATAACCATCTCCCATCTTTCTCACCAAATTCAACACTTCCCACCAAAACACAACCCTATGTGTGTGTGTGTGTGCATGCCTCTGAAATGCAAAGATTAGTCAACAATTATCAATACAAAATGCAATGGGTTCGTTTTAAGAACAACCAATAAACCCATGAAGATTATACTATTATAGTGAACACGGTATGGAATATGCTACTTGACAAAAATTACAAAAAGTCTCTCATTGCTTATTAGTAGTTTTAACAAGAAGATTGGTGTAATAGAGCATAACTCCTTTCTTCCAAAAGCAATGCATTTAGATCATAAGAATGCTTTTTTACTTTGTAACCATGGGTGTCTAAGCCGGCTTGCGAGCATCTTGACCAATTCCATGTCCCCTCAAGAAAAAAAACCAAGAAAGTCCCAGCAACCCTAAGAAGACTCAATTTATAAGCATTTGCTATTGTATTCAACAAGTCAATTTTCTCAAAGAGACTAGAAGAAACCCTCAATGTTACACTTTGGTAAGTGTAAAAGAATAAACAAAGAGTCCCAAAAACATTCAAGAATCAAAAGACATGTTTATCATTTAGACAAGAGGGTCATATATATCATCTTATGACCCAACATGCATTTTCAAAAGTTCACCTTTAAGCTAGTTGGGTTCCGGTGAGAACGGTAAGAAAGGATCTCCACCTTTGGATCAATCCTAATTAAGGATCAACACTAATGAGATGCAACGGATCAATTCCAATGAGAAGCTCATTTCATGGGGTGGCGGTGAGATTAAAAGTGATCAATGATGATCCATATCCTTTCTTACGCTTCTCACCTTTAATTCTTTTTCTCACATGATCCTTTGTCTAAGCTATAAACCACATCATATCAAGTCCATATTTGACCTATGAAGGTCGAATGAGTTACTTGTAAACGTTAAAATCAAAGCAAGAACAACGATAACTATATCAAACGATTAAAGCTATATCAAAGTACCAACATTTTGAAGTTCCAAAACTTCAAACAAGAATTTACAATTACATACAAACATTAATTCCATCATTTCATCCTCAACAAAATGATAGATTAGACCCAACACATAAAGTTAGCCATCATTCTGAACAAATGAGTCAACTCAGTACATAAACGAAAATCTGCACAATTTGTCACAAAAATTAAAAGGAAACACTTGTGTTTAATTAACAATGGAGACCATCATCATACCTTTGCAGAATATTTGATAAAATTCAATAGAGAAATGAGCAACTCTAATAACTTATTCCAAAGCCTCCAAAAATCCAATCTGAAAAAAGACAACAAAAACAATCAACATTTATGGATTAAACAATGAACACATAACCAGCCCAACATTGGAGAAATAATTCACCATTGGCATAGTCAAAATATGAGGGCCTAAACCTAATCATAATCTTAACATCCGCCATTAACAACATCAAAAAAAGGAAAAAAAAGAAGGAAGAAAATTACCATATGGTTATGGACATTCAATGCAGGTATCTCAAAATCAATAAGTTTGGGATACAGATTGGGTTATAAAATTAGGTTTGATCGTGAATGATAGATATGGGGAAGAAGGGTTTGTTTGAAATTGAAAATTGAAATTAAAACCACAAAAAAGATGGAGAGAATATGGGGGAAAACGGTTGGTTTGAATCAGAATCAAATCTCACACCATAAATAGATGAAATCAGAGAATTTATGAACCAATCGCTGTAATTCAGCGATTGAGATCAAAGCAAGAAGCTTGCAAAAAGGGGATTTGAAGCTATGGCGATTCTTGCCATGCTTGAAAATAGGCGCCTATTTATTATATGGGCCAAATGCTAAATTTTAATGTTTAATTAATGTTTCTAGTAAAATTTATTTTACAATAAATTACACTTTTGCCATTACGATTCGTTTTTGATCCTTGAGACTAACTTTTGTTAAAAGGATTCGTTAACTCAGAAGGCATCTCTGCTATATTATAAATAGAATAACTATAAAACAGGGCGGACCTACCCTTACGGGAGGGGGGGTTCTGTGCACCCGCTCACTTAGTCATTGTAGATAGGGGAAATTTATGGTGCGTTTGGTTGTAAAAAACAGTTTTCATTTTCGTAAAAAAACGTTTTCAGAAAATAGAGTTGAGTTTTCATTTTCAGGGTTTTATGAAAATTTTAAAAAACACGTTTGGTTGAAATGGTAGAGTTTTCATTTTTCATTTTAGAAAATTAGAAAAAAAAACATTTAGAAAATTTTGGAAATTTGTGAAAAGTAGTTTTCTAATTTGCATAGAAGTTAGAAAACAAAAAATTTTCATTTTATTGGAAAACTTTTGAAAACTGAATGAACCAAACACATTTTTTGAATTTTCATTTTCCTTGGAAAATTTTCCTAGAAAACAAGACACTTTTCTGAAACCAAACACACCCTTAGGCGTCCGCGTCATAAGGGTGCACCCACTTAATTTCTATAGTGCTCCTAAATATTTTAAAACTAAATTTATAACAAAAGTTGGTTATTAGTGTATTGGTAATTTATTAGCTTATGAAAACTCCATCAAATATTAGGTCATAGGTTTGAATCCTATCCGATGTTTTTTTTCATTTTTTGAAACCCAATAGTTTATCATATTTAATACCATATAAATTACATATATATTTTTTTCTTAATAATTAAAAAGTAAATAACTTAATAAATAACATTTAATAACACATTAAATACCCTACTAATTTCCTATATTATCATGTTTCTTATTAACCTTTTTTTTAATCTTGTTAGATTTTATTTTTCTAATTTGATTTCAGTCATTAATTTGATAATTGTTATTTTTGTTAGATTGTATTTTATAATTTGATTTTTTAGTCATTGATTTGATGATTGTTACTCTTATTAGATTGTATTTTTTTAACTTAATTTTAGTTATTGACTTGATAATTGTTACTCGATATTTTAGATACATAAGAAAGTGAAATAAGATACATGAGTAATTTTGGTTTACAAAACATTCTATTTAATCCTAGAAGTTTTAGATGCATAATAAAACTAATTGAAAACCCAGACAAAAAACATAGACAATCAATATCAAATAGTAAAAGTTGGAATATTTTATAAAACCAACAAAAAAAATTGTAATGATGAATTCAACTAAAAATGCGTTGGGGATAGGACATAGTCTTGTGTTTTACTCAAAAGGTCAAGGTCGATTCAATTTGAAAAAATGTATTATTCCCGAAATCGATATAATTAATTTTCCCTTAGGTCAAACCGCATCGACTTTTTCCTCCAATAACACTGGCTTTACGGGTTTTTGATCTAACTTAAAGGTACATTCGGTCAAGAAAATTCCTACGTCCGCCGTTACCCTAAGAATAAGTTTTTTTTTTCAAAAAAACTGAAATTTCAACAGTTCGTGTATAACCTTCTAAAACATGATGATTGAAACCAACTCTCCGCATCCGTCTTCTTCTCCACGTCTTCTCCTCTACACTGTCTACACCACATTTCCATCGTGAAATTACACATCGAATTTCAAAATGGAAGGTAATGCTTATTTGATTCAAGAGCCGTTGTAGTTTCTATACGTTTTTATCACATTTGATTTTGTGTTTTTGGTTTTGGAACCCGAAAAATATCGAGGAGTATATTGAGAAGCCAAAAAATCCCTTCAATGGCTTTGAATGAAATTCCGAAGAACAAACGGGATCAAGATAACGAAAACGATGATCAATCGTCTCCAAGAGGCGTGTTGGAAGTGTGGGACCTGTTTTAGATTCCGACTACAGTAGCTACATAAGCAGAAGCGTGAGCGAGAATAACTATGCATACGCCTCATGCTCCTGCTTGTCATTCAAGCCACCTGCGACAGACGACGATGGGGAAAACAACGACAATGGAAACATGAATCCGGCGTCTTCGACTTCGGAGATAGTGCAGGCGGAGGCGGTGGCATGGAGGACTTTGATTGATAATTTGAAGTGAAAATCATTCAGAAGGTTATTGATGGGGCCGTCGGTGGCTGAATATGAGCCTTCAAGGAGGAGTTTCATGAAGAAATTGGGTAGGAATCATAGTTAGGAGGCCACCATTAACGAATCTTATGTCCCTAAACCTTCTTGGCGGAATTTCACTTTTGCAGAACTTACTGCAGCTACTAATAGCGTTATTTGGTATGAGTTTTAAACATCAAAGCAACCCATTGTGATTTCTCTCCCACGTCCCGCTCCACTTTTCCTCATACGGTTCTTCTCAAACACAAATATGTACAGTCACACTCTATGCCTAATGATGATTTCACTTAACTTTTGCTCTTTTCTTCTCAAACCACGAAAGCAGTTCTGCTATGTTCTTCTCAGGTGCGATTTCTTCCTCTTCCATTTTAACGTCTTCTATTATCAAAGAATGCTTTTAAGTTTTCTTCTTTATTTTGTGGTTTTTGTTTTAAATATCTATTCGTGTTTTAGCTCATCTTTTTTAATAGAAGAAATTAAAAAAGAAAACTTAAAAGGATTCTTTGATAAAATAAGAAACTAAAATGAAAAGAGAAGAAATCGTACCTGAGATAAACATAGCAGAATCGCTTTCGTGGTTTGAGAAGAAAAGATCAGAATTGAAGTGAAATCATCAGGCACATAGTGTCATTATACACAGGTTCGTGTTTGAGAAGAACTGTGTGAGGAAAAGTGGACTAGGACGTGGAAGAGAAATCACAATGGGTTTCTTTGAAGGATGTTCAAAACCTATACCTGATAACGCTATTAGTAGTCGCAGTAAGTTCTGCAGAAGTGAAATTCCGCCACGAAGGTTTAGGGACATAAGATTCGTTAATGGTGGCCTCCCAACTACGATTCCTACCCAATTTCTTCATGAAACTCATCCTCGAAAGTTCATATCCAACCACCAACAGCCCCGTCGATAACCTTCTGAATGATTTCCACTTCAAACTATCAATCAAAGTCCTTCATGGCACTGCCTCCGCCTGCACTATCTCCGAAGTTAAAGACGCCGGATTCATGTTGCCATTGCCGTTGTTTTCCCCATCGCCGTCCGCTGCAGGTGGCTTGAACGACAAGTAGGAGCGTAAGACGCATGCATAGCTGTTCTTGTTCGCGCTTCTACTTATGTAGCTACTGTTATCGGAATCTGAACCAGATCCAACAACTTTCAACACGCCTCTTGGAGATGATTGATCATCGCTTTCATTATCCCGATCCCGTCTGTTCTTCAGAATTTCATCCTATTCCATTTTAGGGCGTTTTTGGTTTTTCATTATACTTCTCGATATTTTTCAGGTTCCTAATCCAAAAACACAATATTGAATGTGAAAAAACGTATAGAAACCACAACAACTCGTGAATCAAAGAAGCATTACCTTTCATTTTGAAATTCGATGTGTAATTTCACAGTGGAGACACCGTGGAGAAGGAGACGGATGGGGAGAGTTGGTTTCAATCATCATGTTTTATTTTAGAAGGTTGTACACGAGGCTTCAAAGGCAGTACTTTTGAAATTTCAGTTTTCTTGAAAAAAGCCGATTTTTAGAGTTATTCTTTATGGGGCAGGTTCAAACGAGAAGCTAAACATTTTGCGAGAAGACGAGAAGTGTTTAATCATATATGATACATAAGTTTAATCATATATGTTTATACACATGTTACATTGAGAATACATAGATGCTTAATCATATATGATTAAACACATCTAAATGGCGTGTAATCATATATGATATTACGACTTCTCGCCTTCTTGTAAAATGTTTACCTTCTCACATGAACCTCCCTCTATTCTTTATTTTATATATATATATATAGGGAGGTTCATACGAGAAAAATGTCAATTTAAGAAAAAACAGAAAAAGGTTCAATGGGAAACATAACTTTTTAAGAAAACGTGAGGAGCAACCTCAGCTACTCATCCGGTCAGCAAAGGCGGCTTTGATCGTGGTCACCCCTTTAATAATCTCTACCCTCCCATGAATCGCGTCAATCCTCTGTGATCACGTCCACCGTAACCGAAGATGTGTGGCTGAAGATTGCTCTTCGCTTTTTCTTAAATTGACATGCTTCTCGTATGAACCTCCCTCTATATATACATACATACATATACATATATAATTTATTCAACAACTAACTTATCAGTTAGTTTGCCAAATTTAGCCTAACTCACCAACTTAAAAATCTCAACATACCCCTTAGTATAGAGATGGACAAAGCATTTGGTTACAACCTAGGAACGAAGCCAGGACCGGTGGGACCAGTTATGGCCGACCCGGCGAGAGACTAGTTAAGGGACTGTTTGTTACGACCGATGTGTATGAGAACCCCTTAATGTGTATGAGAAGATAATAATTTGATAGGGATGTAAGTGTGAGAATATGTGGAACTCTGGCCCGTATGTAATATGCAAAAGAGCCATTGAGGAGAAAAGAGAGGTTCCAACATATATATAGAAAATTTGGTCCAAGTCTAACTGATGTGGGACTGTAACAGTAAGTATAGAGACGCCGTTAATCCATCCCAAAAAAGTTTTTTTAAAAAAAGAAAAGGAATAGGGAATGTGCAATCGTGTGAGAGTGTAACA
Source organism: Carthamus tinctorius (assembly GCA_001633085.1). NCBI lineage: Eukaryota > Viridiplantae > Streptophyta > Magnoliopsida > Asterales > Asteraceae > Carthamus > Carthamus tinctorius. The sequence continues at coordinate 8,232 of LUCG01039137.1, read as the reverse complement.
AAGGGAGAAGGGTGGTTTGGGCTGCCGATGATAAGGTTGCCACAAGGGATAATAAGGGGTTTGTATTCGTATGTAGATTGAAAAATGATACGTTATAAAATATGTAGAAGGTGTTTAGGATTGCGTTTCTGAAACAACTTATGTGTTTTTCTAAAAGGTGCCTATCAACTTGTTGGAAAAGTTAGAATGGATTAACTTGTTAGAAACTGGTCATCAACATTTTCAAAAAGTTACATTCTTTTTCTTTTCCCAATCTAAACGCCCAAAATTGCTTATCTGTTGTTTCAAAAAGTAATAAGTCAGTAAGGAGTTTTAATAAGAAATCTCAAACACCGCATAATACTTACACATATATATTTATGTATATGGAAAAGATTAAGAATACAAACAATAAAAATTCTTATCAACCAAACAAACAAGAATCATCAATTATATTAGAAAACAAGTGGATACTTAGAAAACAATCGAAATATTTAAGGTAGCGTTTGGTACACAGACATGATTGGACAGGACTAGATGGGACGGGACAGGACTGGACAAAACGGATGTCTATTTTGTGTTTGGTACGCCTAGGACTGAACTGGACAGAACTAGACACATTCCCCAAAAAATAATATTTGATGATTTTATATATCACATAATAGTTATCATTAACACAAATAAAGTAACTATATAATTTTTAAAAAAATTACACAATTTTCACAAACACACACATGCATATATATATGATTTTTATGTGACTGATGTTGATGTTATGGCAGATGTGGCCGGTGGTAGTACTAGTAGTGACGATGGTGGTGGTGGTCGGTGGTTGTGGAGAACGTGAAGATGGTGGATAGTGGTGGTGGAGGTGACCAAGGGTGTGGTGGTGGTTGCGGTGGTGATGGACAGTTGTAGAGATGGTGGAAGAGGTTGCTGTAATGGAAGAGGAGGTGGAGGTGGCCGATAGTGGCTACCAGTGGCGGCGGCGCCACGACTAGTGGTGGTAAACACTAAAACAAATACCATATTGAAGTTATATATCAAACGGGTGTTAATTAGTAATATATTAGTTTCTGCCTCATTTCTGTCCCATGTTGTTCCACCTATTTTGGTGGAACAAAAAAAAACCCTTTTTGTCCCATGTTGTCCCACCTTGTCCCTGTCCCATGTCGCACCAAACGTGGGACAGTGAATTACTGTTCTGTCCCATGCTGCGCCAAACATGGGATAATGAGTTTTGTCCAGTCCAGTCCTGTCCTGCGTACCAAACGCTAAGGGAATAGACTCATTAGGCTAGATGGATGGTCAAAATTGTTTGTATGGCTTGTAAGAATCCAATTGGTTTGTATATCAAACTCCCTCTACTTATACAATATAACATAATATATGCTATTTTTTTTATCTATTTAACAAGAAAAAGACAAAATATGAGAAATGACACCTGCCACCGAGGAATGCTTCAAGACAAGTTTTTAGCAGTTCAAGTTGAGCCATAAATGACACAGTCGCTGTTGGGTACCATCAAGATAGATTAATCGAACCGGAAACGACACCGACGTCCTCAAATGCCTTCAAGATGAAACTCAGGGTGTTCAGGTCGTTCAACACCATCAAGTTGGTGGAGCTATATTTCGTCTGGAAATGTTTAACGAGAACCTTGAAACCATGCTCAAGAACGTTATTGGACACACATGTGATGATCATACAATTAATTAACGTGTCAGGGGAGAGGCAAGCGGAAGCGTTGGGAGAGACAGGGTATGTGTTGATCCAGCTCTCCTAAGACTTGATAAAATGATAATGATCATGTAACTTTACTTAGTGTATAAGTTCTTTGCTTCTAATTTTCAGCTTGAGGAATTATCACTGAGTCTGTTCTATGTTGTTCCTTGTTGTTCAAGCTTTCAACTATTGTATAAGTATCGAGTTCAGGATCAGGAGTTAACTGGGTCTGTTCAGGAGACTACTGATCCTGATCCAAAGCAAAGACCCTCTGAAGACATCAAGTTCATACTCAAAGAACCATCAGCGACGTCAAAGAAATAGCTGATGACAGGAACAGCTTTGCTCGTGATCTGAAGACGGAATTCAGTGATAGCAGGCTGATCAATTCATATGACCTACTGAAGACATCAGGATATAGTGACCCCTAATCATCATCAGTATCAGGGCCTTCCTCACTGATCAGTATCCTGATCCTGAAGAAACAAGATTGTCTTATTCTAATGCACAAAGGATTACATGTCTTTCTGACACAAAAGTACAAAAGGACAGTTACTTTACTGTTTCCTCCGTACGTATCAGCCTAAAGACAACTGTTCATTATAAGCACACTTTTGCACACCATGCTTAAGTAGTTGTTTATTGTAAATAGTACAACAAGACCTCTAATATTGTGACACGTACACAATAGTAGGTCTGCATGCATTTAATGCAAAAACTATAAATGGACGTGAAGATGATGTTCTTCATACATCTACCTTCATCCAGATTATACTCTTATCCTTTCTTCTTCTTCCCTCTTATTCTTATCCTTTTCTCATCTTCTCACTTTAGTGCATAGTGAAAGAATTGTAACTTGGATTGTTTAGATTAGGTCTAACATTTTCTATTCCGCAAACAATCTGTAAATTCAAGTGTTTATATAAACAAAGAATTTAAAGTGAAAATTAATTGTGTGATTATATTCAACCCTCCCTTCTATAATCCTTAGTACTTGAAGGTCACCTTTTGGGACCAACAGTATGGATCCCCGATGGAAAGCTGACAAATGAGTCTTTACTGAAGACTATAAGCCTTACCACCATCGCCGGTATACAGTGCTCTTAGAAGGTCTGTATCTACCCAGTGAAAACTGACAACGACCCTAATTTTATATACCGACGACATGAAATCGCATATAGCATATTTCTTTCTGTGTTCATATGATACTAGCTTTAGCGAGCTACAGTAGTCTAGAAAATACCCCGTTACGAATGTTGACTTGTGAAACTGCATATCGTGCTTTGTTATCGTAATTATTGCATGGGTATACATACTTATATTTAAGACATGTACATGGTTAGCTAAAAACTCCTTTGTAATCGATGTTGCAAAAAACTCAGTAGTAATTGATGTTTTTTTTACGTATCTTCACTATTAAGGATGGTTAGCCCTTCATATGTTACTTGACTTGAGACTCAACCTACAACGTATCTTCACTAACGTTTTGTTCATGTAATAATGTCAACTAATTTATCTTGAGTCTCAATTCGTGACGTATGTTGACTCTCAAGTCAAGTAACATGAAGGGTTAACCGTACTTAATTGTGAAGATACGTAAAAAAACTTAGTACAAATTTTTTTAGCAACATCGACTACTATGGAGTTTTTAGCTAAGCATATACATGTCTTAAAAAAATATGCATACCCATGCAATAATCATTTTAACAAAGAAAAATATATAGTTTCATGAGGCTGTCATTTTGAACAAGGTATTTCTAGACTGCAATAGCTAGCATAAACTAGTATCATGTGCACACAAAAAGAGATATGCATCATGCTAGATGCGATTTTCATGTTCTGAGTATGGTAAATTGGGGTCATTATCGGTTTTCCAACGGGTAGATACAATTTAGACCTTATAAGACCAGTGTATACGGTGATGGTGGTAAGACTGGTAGTCTTCGGTAAAAACTCATTTGCCGGCTTTCCACTAGGGGAGCCTCACGTGTCTCTCGTTTCGCTTCCTTCTCCCCTTCATGCCTATTGTATGATCATTACTTAAAGGCAAACTGTATGTAATAAAAATGATAAAGAATATTCAAAAGCTATGTGTGCTATGATACACTGGAACTTGAGTATCATTTATTGCATTTTGATCCACTCGAACTTGAGTTCAAGGCTGTCTATTAGCATGTTAAATCTTGGTTTTTGAATAGAATCTTCAAAATTTTGGAGCCCAAATGCGTTTGGGGCTTGATATATATAGCTCAAACTTGTAAACTTACCTCAATGAAGACTTATCTAATTTCTTTCAAAATCAAAAGTTGCTATCTAATTTTAGAATTTTTGGGTTAAGAACAAAATGCCACTTCGATATACACTTTATCATTTTTAAACATTTTTTTAGTTTGCAACACTTCTTAATGAGATGAAATTTTGTATATTAATCATTTTAGACTATCTATAATTTTAGTACGGTGTAACAGGGCCTTTAAAAAGATTAAGACGATCATGTTGCATGTTTTTTTTGACCAATTTAGAAATGATATATAGGGACCCGGATAATTTTGATTGAAATACATCACAGTTAATCGTTCAAAGCGTATAGAGTTCTACCTGAAGAGTTGACAAGAGACAATTAGGGGTTGTTTGTTTTTCCAAAAATACCTCTTAAAATCTCTTAGTTCTGAAAATTAAGAGGTTTGCAGACTTAAGACCACTTGTTTTATTTTTAAGAAAATGTTCGAAAACCTTTTACCGTCCTTTAAAATTTAAGTGGTGCACTGTCCACCTCTTATTTTTTAGATGTAAAATCAAACTTTAAATTTCATTTCAGATGTCTTAAAAAACAAACCATACCTTTGTTGAAGCTGCCTTCCAACCCCTCCACAACCCATAAAAATCACTGAAATATTCTTATTTTTTGTATAATTTTGACGTAATGTAACCCTCTTGTGATATTTGGTAGTAAAGAGACGTCTTTGTTATCAAATGTTATAAAAGGATAACATATTAACCCTTAAAATAAGGATAAAATAAAGAAAATTTGGAAACAAATATATTTGATTAAACTAAATTAGATCAACATTGTGGAAAAGGCAGACTTAGTAAAACATTTAATTGATAGTATCATTTGACTATAAAGAAATGAATTTATTGAAGTTTTTATAAAATCATCATTGATTTATTAGTTAGTTTCTATTTTTTGTAAATCTTAGATTAGGAAGATAATAAGTTCATACCTTAAGAAAGATAACCCAAACAATACGTGTTCATATTTCTTCTCCAAATTTCTTCCATCTAACATTTTTCTTCAAAAGAGAGAGTGTGTGTAGGCACACACACTCTCTCTTTCAAGAAAGGAGGAAGAAAATGAGTGAAGATAAAAATGAATAGGCGAGAAGAAAGATGAGGATGAATCCTCTCTTTTATACCCGCAACTTATAATTTTGGGTCCTCAAAGAATGATCGATCACTTAACAAAACCAACCCTGAACTTTTACTTTGTCAAACTTATAATTTTAGGTTATTACAAAAGATTAATATATAGAAGTCATTGATTTGTTGATCAGACTAGCTAAATGTTAATTTGTCTCCTTTAATCTTCTATACTTGCGGGTTTATTTTAAAATTCTTATTACTTTGTTAATGTTACATATAGAATGTTAATTATTTAAACCGACATGTAAAATTTTCTATTATAGATTATATGTGAAATCAAATGTTGTTTCGTGAAGGTGACGTTGATAGAGATGAACATGTGGAGCTAATATCTCCCTGTATTGGTACCAAGGCCGATCTTGATTTTTAATGTGTGCTAAGTCCATCTAAAATATGGTTAACCCCTTTTGATAAGAGATATGAGGCTCTCAATATAAAATATGCGAACTTTTCTCTCTTGGTCTACGTGGAACAAACATAATAAGTACATACCCAACAATATCCTATATTTTCTATTCAAACGCCAACATTACTAATACTCTCTTAAGGTGAATTAGTCTTTTCTTAATTAAGCAGACCGACTATTTGCATGACGGTCAACCCAACTAGAAGCACTAAGCTATGAGAAAACAATCCCTAGCTCACGCTTTTGCCTATTGTCATGAATAACTAGAAGTCGTCACCTATCGATTCTAAGTCAAAGTCAAATTCTCGTTTATACTCGAACTAAATAAATAACTGATCTATTATACACTCGTCATTTATCATAACTCACGGACTTTCTTTGGTGATGCACTATGATTTTGATTACCCAACAAATCATATGGTTAATTAAATATAAATAACTAACACCTTAATCGAATCTTACTCGACCCATAAAGGTAAACTAAAAAAGCCTAATGATTAAATCAAGCTATAATAGACGTAAAAGAAAGTAAAATACACAAGGACTAAACTCAAGAGAAGTTGGTTTGACAAAATGATTTTAGGAATTATTCATGATTATTCGTCGTGATAAATATATGAAATGGTTGGTTCCTAAATTCTCATAAAATAATGCATGATAGTCATGATTATTTATCATGAAAAATTCATGAGATAGTTGGTTTCCAAAGTCTAAAAAAATACATGATATGCATGATTATTATCATGATAAATACATGAAATAGTTGGTTAGTTCTAAAAAAAGCATTACACTCATGATGAATACATGAAATAGTTTCTCATATATTTGCACTTTTACTTGGGAAGGATGACTACCCACTGCTAAATTAACACCGAAGCTTCACTGCTAAACATCATGAAGGATAAAAATCACCAAACCTGCTTTTTCCGGTGTTTTTGCTACTAAGGTTCAGTGTTACTTGTGTGGTCTCATGGGTCTCACGAAAACAAGTTGGTCTCACATGATCCCTGATCTATAGGGTTGTGTCATCTTTGTTCATATTTCACCACCTAGTTCATATTGTTGCTCATTTGCATTAGGCCAGGCTGCCATGTTAGGTTATGTGGAATATTTTTAAGTGAATTACAATTGGTTTCTTCAATTTTAATTGGTTTCATATTATTGGTTTGAGAAAATAATTATTTTATCCATTTCACAAAATCAAATTTACCTCCTACTCATTCTCTCTCTCCCAAATATTAACCAAATACCCACCGGACCGCTATTCGGCGACCGCTACCAGCGTCCGGCAGCCGCTATTGACATAATGTTATTTTGAGGATTTCTGATGCCTTATGAACAAAAAAATTCTTAAAGGTTCTATAATATAATAAAATGATCATCAAATACTTTAATTTCTTGCATTAGTTTAAGACCAAAATAAAAGTTTATGAAATGGTCGATGTGATACCTTAGNGGTTTATTTCATGAAAGTGTATCCAACTTGTCACGAAAAGTTATTGTATGTACTGAACTTCCATTTTTACCATTTGACGTATCAAAACTATCAAACCTACCATTTTAATGTATTTCGTGATAAGTTGGATACACTTTCGTGACAAGTTCGATACATTAAATAGTAGGTTTTGATAAAGTTGGATACATACAATGACCATTTCTTAAACTTTGATACGCTAAAAGATAATTTTCTAAGTATAGTACATACAATAACTTTTCGTGACAAGTTGAATACACTTTCATAAACTAAACCCTTATATTTAAAAAAAATACATCCATCATGCAAACTAAAAGATCCTTTGCTAAATGTTTATTGTTAAGAATTATTACTCTTCCTTATCATACAACATTCTCAATTATCAAATTAGATTGTTGGTAAGTGTTTAAACCTCGATAAGTGTTAATGGAGTAAGAATTTTTTTTCCTCACTTATCGAATAAGACTCTTAGTCATTATGAAGCCTCTTATCATATAAGATTTTTTATTCTTGCTTGTTAATTTGTTGATTTATAGTGTAACTCTTAAATTGAAATAGATACCGAATGCAACGATTAAGTTACATGCCAGTCCTTCAAATATTAATGAGACGGTAAACTTGGCCTCTTTTTTATACAAATGTTAGAAGAAAGATGATGTACGCCTATACTAACATTAGGTCATCCACTATGGTAAACTATTTACCCAATGAACTCAATTGCCACATCAGCGTCACATCAACTTTTTACTACCGTGCCTAAACCAACCCAAACCATCAACTATACCCAACCCAATCTTACCAACACATTAAATAATTAATAAGGAAAAAACAAATAAGAGAGAGAGAAAGAAGAGAGAAAAAGGGGGTGAGGGGGGTAGGGTGGGGTGGGTCGTTCACCATCGGCATGGAGAAGCCGAACACTTTGGAGCCGAAAAATCCGCGGCGGTGTTGCCTACCTTGCCGACGGAGCCGAAGAAGAAGCCGAACCCTTCGGCTTGACCATAGTGAATGGTCTTAATATACAAATAGCTATCAACATTAGTGTTGGGACAAATGAGATACATGCGTCATTCTACATATACCTAATACTAGAGGTGGGCAAAAATCGGGCCGGGCCGGACTTTGACCGGGCCTCGTAAAGACCGGGCTTTGACCGGGCTCGGGCCGGGCCGGGCCTTGAGTGTGATACTTGGGCCCGTTACATGTAAAAAAAGCCTAGGCCTTG
>LUCG01039133.1:0-15148 GCA_001633085.1 Carthamus tinctorius | reverse complement strand
AAAACATCATTTAAATAAAACATTATGGTTATTCCATTTAAAAATAAACTTTAAGGGTTAAACTATAAAACAAACAAAACTTTGAGGATTATTCCATGTTTTACCCTTCTTTTTTCTATACTCCTCACAAATTCAAACAAAAGGGGCAAAATAGTAATTTGGCTCTAAGCTTACCCAACTTTCACATGTCATTTATTCGGTTTCTTCCCCATTTCCATTTCTCAAACAGAAGAAGAAAAAAGCTTCCGCCATAAGACCACCGGAAACCTCTCGCCGGAGTTTCTCTCTCCGCCGTACAAATTCTCACCTTTCCAACAGCCAATCGGAAGAAGAAGAAGAACGCAGTTTTTGCACCTCTTTAATGGCGTCCGTTTCATAATTCCTGAATTCAACTTAATTGCACCTCTCTCTCTCTCTCTCTCTCTCTCTCTCTCTGCAACTTTCAGTATCTCGGAGAAGAAGCAGCAATTAACACTATTCAGACCAGAAATNAACACTATTCAGACCATAAATCATCTGATTCCTTCGTTTTCTATGAGCATTAATGGCGGATTCATGAAGCTCTCAACTACTACACCTCTTTAATGACCTACCAAAGTCAAAGGTTTTCTCTCTCTCAATTTCACCCTTCCACAATTCAACCTCAAACATGATTCTTCCTCTCCTCACCTTCTCCGTGATCCTAATAATCACATCGCCACCGTCGTCTTCCGCCGAGGCAAACTGCACGCGAGTCTGCAGCGGCGGAGGTCGCCAGACGCCGGTCCAGTTTCCGTTCGGATTCTCCGGCGACTGCGAGATCCGCCTGAATTGCTCCGAGACCGACGGAAAACTGAAATTCGGAAGGTACGACATCCAAAACCTAACCAGAGACCACATACAGATCAACCTGCCTTCGAAATGCGACCGCCGGTTCGAAGAGATCCGGTTCTTCGTCGGATCGAACTTCGCCCTAACCTCGCGCAACGGACTGCTGCTGGAGGACTGCCACTCGGCGCTGAACGACTGCATGGTGTCCACGAGCCTGGTCGAGAACCACTTCAACCTCCGGCAGTGCGACGATTCGACCAACCGGAGCATGAACTGCTACTCGGAGGAGAACGCGGACCGGGAGGACTTCATGAACCTGACGCGGCTCCAAGGCGCGGGGTGTAGGGTTCTGTTCTCGTCGGTCACGGTCGATCTGAACGGGACCGGCTCCGAGAGCTCGCCGATGTCGCTGGAGTTCCAGTCGCTGCAGCTGGGTTGGTGGAAGAGCGGCGAGTGCGGATGCGACCGGAACGCGGCTTGCCGGAATGTTACGGTTGGCGATACGACGATGGGGTATCGGTGCCACTGTAACGAAGGGTTCGATGGCGACGGATTTAGCGAGGGGAATGGCTGTCGTCAAGGTTCGTTTCGTTTTCTTTTTACCGGTGCTATCGTCGTTGGGGTCGGGTTGTTCGTATGGAAACTCGAATCTGATTGCGAACGTTCCAATTCGGCTCATCTTCCGTCCGAATAATAATACAGGATTATACAGACCGAAAATTATGGAGTTTTCAAGGTGAATAATACAGTATTCAGACTGAATAATACATAATTCGGTATTATTCGGTCTGGATATTGTATTATTCACCTTAAATAATGCATAATATTAGGTCTGAATAATACAAGATTATACAAACCGAATATTATGCATGATTCAAGGTGAATAATACAGCATTCAGACCGAATAATACATAATTCGGTATTATTCGGTCTGGATACTGTATTATTCACCTTGAATAATGCATAATATTGATTATGCAAACCGAATATTATGCATGATTCAAGGTGAATAATACATCCTTTAGGTTAGAATTTAGAAGATAAATCCCACCCCTCTTAATTTTTTATTCTCATGTATCTAACAGTAAAACTTATTATTTTTTTTAAATATACTTTTAATGTTTAAATTCTCACCTAATTCTGATATAAATAGATGTTTAATGTAACAAGCATCTTTCAGATAGGTGTGGGTGTATTATTTAAGAATTAAAATATACCATTTTTATATATATTGTTAACCTAATCGACAAAAGGTCAGAATGTATTAAAGTAAGAAATCAACTAATCCCTTGATTAATTAGTATAATTATTGTCGACTTTATTCAGGGGTGGGTTGGTCAAAGGATTTAAGTTGTCATCTTAGAACGAGAGTAGGAATTAAAAAAAACCACAAAAGGTTAATTAACAACAATCCAATTGATCCCATATGAAACTTATCTTTTAGAAACTATTTATAATTAGATATTTGAGATTAACAAAAAGGGTTCAAACTTGTTGTTTATTTGAATAAAGTTACTTGATAGGATCAAGTATTTAGATTTATAGTTTGGTTTTGTTTTGAAATAATTTGTCAATTTTTTTTAAAGTAATTTAGAAAAAGATATAACAATCACATTTATAAAACTATGATTCTCAGGTCCCCATTTTAGGCTTTTTAATTGAGGAATTAATGGCCATTGACTTTGACTCTATCCTTGTAGCCCAATTTGGTGGACTAAGAGGATGCTTTTAGAATACCCATCTTTAAATCATATGGCTGGCTCCACCCATGTTAGTGGTAGGCTTATACCAATGTATAATCTCCAACCCTTGTATTATAGCTTTTAATAAGTTAAACATGGACTATTTTTAACAAATATTTTTTCTTAAAAACAGATTTAGAATGGTTATTTTAACAAGTCTCTAAGGCCATGCGTAGCGGCAGTGGGGATGAGCGGGTTGAAGCCCGCCGGCTTCAACGGGTTGGGCGGGGTTGGATACGCGGATGGCGGGTTGGGCGGGCTGAGGGGAAAATCGGGTTGGCCACACCGCTCCTGTTGTATGTCTTGTGTGTGTTAATGTGTGGTGTGTATATGAGAGGGTTGGGTAAGTATCAGAGAGGGTTCCAGAGTGTTAATGGGAGGGTTGGAGAAAAGCTGATGTGGCAGTGGGGTTGGGAGGGTTGGCTACGCATGGCCTAATGGAGGCTTGCAAGTAGTTTGGGTGTTTATTTGCAGGAGGCTAATTGCACTCTTTGACTTACTAACCACACCCCTATAAAGTAAATTGCTCCCCCACATACATCAACATCAAACCTTCTTTATACATTTCCAGTGCATGTTTTTTTACATTCCCGATGCATCACATCCCTATTCAAAATGATGCAAATAGCAACCCCTTTTTGCTGATTCAGTTATTTTGTGTTTAAGATGTTATCATAACTCTTGATTGCATATTTAAAGCTTTTGTTCTGAAGTCAGAAAAATTCTTGTTCTTTTTCTATCAATCAATCAATCATAAGAATACATACCATAAAGAGACAATAAAAATTGTATCAAGTAAAAAGTGATATGATAGAAAAATGAGTTTAAAGTTTGTGATGAAATATTTTTATGCAGAAAAAAATATAAAGAAAGAAATTACATTTTCCATGACTTGGGGTTGATAGTCTTGTCTTTACTTTATTTATTTCTTGGGGTCTCATTGGCATTGAAAATGAGAATTTGACTGATAGCATTCAGACAAAAATAGTTTGTTGGCAAGATTGTTATTTTGATATTTTGTCTGGATCATCATTTGTTTTTCATACAAAATATCCTCGATGTTGATCTACTTGTTTCTTGTAACAGTCTCGAATTGCGACGCTTCAACTTACATGTCCGGAAAATGCGGTGGAACGACACGAGTCGGAGTACTAGTCGGAGGTAGATTTTGCATTAGATTTGATCTTTCTATTGTTAAGTTGTACTGGGGATACATATCGCTTCTTTGATGAATAGCACCTCTTGAAAACCTCTCAGAGTCTGAAAATTAAGAGGTTTCCAGACTTAAGATTGTTTGTTTTATTTTTAAGAAAATGTTTGAAAACCTCTTACCGTCCTCTGATTTTTTAAGAGGTGAAATCAGATTTCAGACCTCTTACTGAAACCATCGTCTAAAGTCCACCGACATTTCATGGAACACTTTGCAAGATTAATTATACGAACATGTTTGCTTTTCAGGCATCCTTGCCGGAGCTGCTTTGATGTCGACCGTGGCACTCGGTTGCTATTGTCTTAGAAGACGAAACGCTTTGAGAAACCAACAGAGTGCAAAACGCCTAATTGCTGAAGCAACGGGTAGCTTCACAGTCCCATTTTACCACTATAGAGCAATCGAGCGGGCCACAAATTCTTTCTCCGAGAAACAACGATTGGGTATGGGAGCGTACGGCACGGTTTACGCCGGAAAGCTAAGCAACAATGAGTGGGTAGCGGTTAAGAAGCTACGGAATAGAGACACGGATGTTAATGGTGGAAGCGATCAAGTCATGAACGAGATCAAACTCATCTCGGCTGTAAACCACCCGAATCTCATCCGCCTTTTGGGATATTGCATCGAGAAAGGCGAGCAGATCCTCGTCTACGAATTCATGCCAAACGGAACGCTCTCGCAGCATCTGCAACGAGAACGAGGGAAGGGGCTTCCGTGGACCGTAAGACTCACAATCGCAACGGAAACTGCACAAGCCATCGCTCATCTTCATTCCATGACTCCTCCGATCTACCATAGAGACATCAAGTCCAGCAATATACTTCTCGACTACAACTTCACCTCCAAGGTCGCTGATTTCGGTCTTTCCCGGATCGGGATGTTGGACGACTCGCACATCTCGACGGCCCCACAAGGAACCCCGGGATACGTCGACCCGCAGTATCACCAAAACTTCCATCTTTCCGATAAAAGCGACGTGTACAGCTTCGGGGTGGTTCTTATCGAGATAATCACCGCTCTAAAAGTGGTCGATTTTTCGCGGCATCACACCGAGATCAACTTGGCGGCTCTCGCTATAGACCGTATCGGGAGAGGGTGTGTGGACGATATAATCGATCCGTTTTTGGAACCGAATCGAGACGCATGGACGCTTTCGTCAATCCACAAGGTGGCGGAGCTTGCTTTCCGGTGCTTGGCGTTTCACCGGGACATGAGGCCGTCGATGACGGAAGTGGCGGATGAGTTGGAACAGATTCGAGCCAATGGGTGGACCACGATCGATGATAACGTGACCATGGCATCGTCATCGGTCGCATCGGTTTCGTCATCGCCATTCAACGGCAGTGAGAAATCGATAGGCGGGACTATAGTGAAAAAAGTGGCGGCTATCAGCAGCCGGAAGCTCGGTGTTCCTAGTTTGGTACCCGACTGTTTAGCGAAAACGGAAGACGGGAAAGATGGTTCACCTGTTTGTGTGCAGGAGCCATGGCTAAGTGAGCAGAGTTCACCTTCAACTAACAGCTTGAGCTTGTTAGGCAATGTTGTTAAGTGAAGAAATACTGAAACATCTCCATCTTCACCTGTGAATATCCACAATTCATGGATGCATAAAGACAAAAAGAAATGAATCAATTCTGAAAACAAGAAGGGTGTGGAATGAATCAGTAGACAAAAGCATACTAGAAAAAATTGTGATTTCATTACATTTCTTTGTGGTCTTAATGTTTGATACAAGTATTTTTATTTCATTACAATTTTTTTTGGTAACTGCGGGATTTCTGGGCCAGCATGCATGTACCTCGACTAACGCTGGCTTTTGTTAACCATGGCTTCTTGGGTCGGACACTTGGTGCACTTTTCGGGCTTCAGCACTAGAAAACTGACCAACGAGTCGGGCATGTGGGATGGACGGTTTTCCGGTAGCAAGGGCGTCAATGTTTTCCAAGAAGTATTTCCGGGGAAGCTTGCCGACAACGTTTCCTTCCTCGTTACCGTTTCCATCCAAAAACGCGAAATGTGGAATACCCTCAACGCCAAACTCGTCTAGTTCTTGTTCCCACTTCGTGTTGTCGACGTTAAGCATAACAAAATTTACCCGATCCCTGGATTAAGAGTTGTTGGAATAATTATAAGGTAAAGATGGTTTTTCTGCTCTCTTTTTATGCAAAACTAAGATAAAGTTAATGAGGAAGAAAAAGAAAAGGATGTTTACTTGTATTGTTGCTCAACTTGGTAAATATCTGGAGCTAATTCACGACATACCTCGCACCAATCTGCGTAAAACTCCACAACGGTCGGCCTCCCGTTTGAAAGGGCCTATTGGTAAGGGAAATGATAAACACATTACAAACAAACACAAATTCTTGGCTTCAAATCAATTAAAGGTCATATCACAAGGGCATCCATGAATGATAATGGTAAACATGAACAAACTTCCTATAAGCTAAATGCCTTGGCCCAAAGATTGAATCCAGGGGCTGACCTGCTCTATAGGATATGGTGGCACGACCACCTTTGTTACTCCGTCGTAATGTAAAAAATTATAGGGTCGTGAAACCGTATATGTATCTCTAAACTACAATGATGACATAAGCTTCCCTTGGTAGAGTTGGTTTGCATGACTTTTCTTATGCCCAGGACGTGGGTTCGAATCAGCTTTTAGTTTCGGATTTATTATGTGTTAAAAAAATTGCAGTAAGAGAGTCGAACATAGGACCTCACACAAAAAACTAATGAACAGACCAACGATAATTATGTGAAAGTGTATTGTTTCTTATAGTCGACTAGTGCTACCACTAGAAAAAAAATTCTAGGTTTGCCTCTAATTGAATCGTCCCTTCAGTAAGAATGTGTAGAACCCCGTCAGATTACTCTCAAAAGAGTGCCCTAGGGGAGTGGAAGGAAATGCCAACATATGTTGAGGAGAAATGGTCAGGTCTAGCTGACGTGGAACTCTAGCACCCCCGCCCCACCCCTTCCAATAGAGGGTAGACAGACACATAATGCAGTAGAGTATCGAGAGGGACTAGACGAGTACAAATTAGCACAAAGCATCGAGTCGGTATACTGGTAGACCTTGGCTCTGATACCATATAATGATATGTGTTACCCTTCAGATTACTCTCCAAAAGAGCGGAGCGAAACAGGGTTCCAACATATATCAAACATAAATGATCTAAGTCTAACCAACGTGAGACTCCAACCGCCAACGTTCATCCCAAAACTTGAGAACAAAATAGGTGGAAAAGAGTAAAGCAATTGCTAAGGAGAAAAAAGTAACCTCCTCGTAAGGCAATGCTTTAGCCGAAAGGTCCTTCAAAGAAACACCAAAATCAAGCCGACCTGATAAGAAAAGACCTACTGCTCCAAGAACAGAAGCCACCGCAACTCGACGGTTGATGCTTTTGTTTGGGAGTTCAGGAAGTCCACCACCACCACCACCACCACTCGGAGAACTTGTAACTTCGCTGGTCTTATTGTCTTCATCAGTACCAGACTCTACAATCAAGTTCTTCTGGATTCAAATGCATCAATCAGGCAAATCAATTATGTTGCAAATACAGCGAAAATCAGTCTCTTCAAAATTGCATGAAAGAGGAAAAACCCTAGGTAAAACTGATTCAAATTGCAATGCCTTCACGCCTGATTGTTTGACTAATTAATACCTAATGGGAAGCCATTAAACCTGCAAATAATTAGGGTTTATAACCAACACCGGGTACACTAAGGCATTGTTTGGTAAAAATTAGTTAACTTATAAGTTAGCTTATAAGTCACCAAATAAATCAGGGACATGTTTGGATGGACCATAAGCTAGCTTATAAGTTAACTTATAAGCTAGCTTTTTGAAAAGCTACTATCACTAACCTTTTGGTGACTTATGGGACTTTTTATTTTTTTATTTCAAATATACCCTTGCCAAGTTTTATACCATTAGTTTTCAAACATGTCTTTTTTTGTCCTTTTACAGTCATAAGCTAGCTTATCAGCTAGTTTTTGCCAAACCTAACTTGTTCATCAGCTACCTTATCAGTCACCAGCTACCTTATCAGTCATTCATAAGTTAACTTATCAGCTAGTTTGCCAAACATAGCCTAACTAATTGAAACAACTTCTATACATTAACAAAAAAAAAAAATCTGCATCTATTCAACCTAAATCATTACCTCCTGCAAGTAGTTCAATCTGCTTCTAAAATGTTAATGCAATTTGGAAATCATTTAATGTTCATGAACAGAAATCATTAACGTAGAGCATAGTTGTCTCTAAACCGTATTTGATTTGCTCATTCGAATTCAAAATCGAGAGCAACCTAATCGGAAGCCATTAAACCTGCAAATAACTAGGGTTTATAACCAACACCGTGTACGCTAACTAAATGAAACGACTTCTATACATTAACTTACAAGCAATCTGCATCTATTTGACCTAAATCGTTACCTCCTGCAAGTAGTTCAATCTGCTTCTAAAATGTTAATGCAATTTGGAAATCATCCAATGTTCATGAAGAAAAATCATTAAATTTCTCGAAACCGTACTTAATTTGCTCATTCGAATTCAAAATCGAGAGCAATCTCTACATTTTTTTCAATTGGAATCGGAAGTAAACATAATAGAACTTCCGTCGAAGATTGAACAATTAATTCATAGGAACAAGTAATTCAACAATTAGTTCATAACTCTGTGAAGATAAAGAGATAGAACCTCTGAGTTAGATCCGGTGGAGTTAGATTCGGTTTGGCAGTACAACCTCTGGTATCTGAGCTTTCTATTGCGGGAATGAACGGAAGGAATTGCGAAATTTGGAGATCCTGCGGCGGGAGGAAGATGAAGATGAGACGGCCGGAATTTATGGAGACCGACGGGGTTTGAAGCTAGGCGAGCCATCGGATTTTGGCCGGAAATTCAAAATACCGGTTCTGCAAGCTCCGGTTTCGACGGAGAAATGCGGACTTTATAGTTTGTCACCTGCAAATGCAGATAAGGTATATATTAAGCATTTGACCTTTTGACCAATACATACAAGTTTGGGCTCAATACTTATACGGCCCAAAATGGTTGATATCTTTTATTCGAATTGTTTTCTATTAAGCTTCGGTTTTATTTGAACGACAAATAAACTTACACATATTATGTCATGTGGTATCTGGGATCCATTTGGGCAACTGACTAATTCGCACCGGTCTCAAACCGGTACGAACGATGGCCCGTGACCTGGGTATTGCCACTTGCAGCCGCAGGGTTTTGAACCCGAGTAGTCAGGGAGTCTACCTTTACCACTGGGCTAGACAAGCTTTGCCTCTATCAAGGCTCGTTTGCTAGTGGTTTTATTGGAGTCATGGTTTATTCAATCAACTATATATAATTGGTTGGTAATGGCTTAATGAAATCATAAAAGTGGCTTGATTCAGTAAGCTTTTAAAAGATAACTTTATGTGAAACGGTCTACACCTCCCAATTCAAAAAACACTTTCTCTCCGTCTATGAAAGATCACTCCCAAGCAAACATACTTCCACTCTATACAGCAACAGCGCTGGATTCAAGATTTTTTTTTCTATTGGGGTCACCTATTAAAGGTCTTGAAGTTGTCCGAGAAGTTTTAGCCTAATTCCAGCATTTCGGGAGATTTTTAAAGTTTTCTTGATTAATGTTTAAGGGATTTCTAAGTTTTTTTTTTTTGTTGATTTTGAGACTCTTTTTGGCTTTTTGGTTGAATTCAACGTAATTTTTTGATTGATGGTGTCCCAGACGGAAAATCAGCAGAAGACACCATTATAAAAGATTAAAAGAAGTTTGATTTGTACATAATAAAGTTTGTTTTGTTTTTTTTCATTTTCTAGTGGGGCATACCAACACATGTGAATCCGCCCCTACTAATATTGATTCACGCAAACAAACTTTATGTATACAAGACTTGATGAAAAATCAACTAAACAACCCCTATGTCATATATGGATAAAGTTGTTTGTGTAGATTTATATGTTTGTATAGATGGAGAATGTTTTTGTTTCGGGGAGATTTTTCATAGAAGAAAGAAAAGGTTTTTTTAATTGAGAAGGACAGGTTTGGAAATAACCTGTCTTTCTCCATAAAACTCTCCTTACAAGCATACTTATTAAGTGTTGGTGGAGGTAAAATGTCTGATTCAGAGAAATAGTCAAACTTAAATAAGTGATGAATAAGAGTTTTCTTTTTTAGCTAATGTTTTGTATTTAGTGTCGATTGAGTAAAATGTTTTGTTGGCTTAGTGTGTTGTTGATTTGTTCTTTCCTGTTGTTGCTAGTCTGGCTCGTGTTTTGGGTAAACTTTTGTACGTGGGTTTGTCTTGGTAATAAATTGCTTTGCTGTTAAAAAAAAAAAACCCTTCAATTAAAGTATTTGCTTATGGTAAACGATTATATATCAAATGTTTTTTTATAAAATATAACCTTCTATTTTAGCTATATATTAATGTAATTATAATATTATTAAGTTTAACCTATTATATAAATACTCCCCCTAGTCAATCAATAAAATATATATCTAACGAGAATGTTAACTATTTAATATCATACAAAACGAGTCAAATCACATACGTTAACAGTAAAAAATGTGTGCAGGCGACTTTTGCCACTTCTTCAGAACGCGTGACAAGTCATATGAATCATATTCGATCTTATAGGCGATGTTAGTGTAAATCATACGTGATTCAACTTTTTTTCTTATTCTCTCGAGTATGTATCATTCTTATTCGAACATGACTCAATAATAGTATTCAAACTTGAGACATAATAAAATTAGCCTTACCTACTTATGTTACATTATATCTATGTAAAGTTCATTCCATTTATAAGTGCATAAAACGGTAATTCTTTACTTATGTTAGCTCTAGATGTAAAGTTCTTTCTATTTATGAGTACATAAAAAGATAACTTTTAAATAAGAAATATTCACGAAAAGTGTCTTTTAACTTCTTGAAACATGGATCTTACCTTCTCCATAGCCCTACTCAATGGGAGATCTATTAAATTCGTTTGGTTTATCACTTAGATTAGACTGAATATGATTTAATTGGCATAATGCTTTTTGTGTTGGAATGGATCAAAAGCAATTCAATGAGTGAAATTTCTTTTTTATTTGCATAAATGACTTAAAAGCCATGAGCGTCGATGATCTTGTGTACGTTGGTTAGTTGTTGGAATTCAGCTTTTAACCACTTGCATCGAATGTAAGTCATGAGCACAAAAATTTCAAGTCAGAGAGCAAGAAACCGTAGGGTTGATTTAAGGGGATGTAATGGGAAATTTCATCTACCATATGTTCAAATCCAGACGCTGCCAAAACCCTTGTGGCTATGAAGGTTCAATTGTGATAATTTCAGGTTATTCATTGTGGCTTGAGGGATTAATCGCTACATGTAAGTTGGTCTGAAAACCCATGATTACAGGGAAAAAAAACATTGTCTAAGAAGACATGTATAGAATAGACAAGTCCTTAAAAAATATAACAAAATGATGCACAAAACTACGCCAAATTACCATAAAGATTTAAGCTTGAACAAGATCAATCAACGAGTGTTTACAAAGAAATTAATATATTCTCCTAGTTTTTAGATATCTAAGGGTGCGTTTGGTACGCAGAACAGGATGTGACAGAATAGAACAGGCTTGTCTCATGTTTAGCAGACATCATCTATGTGGGACACACCAGAACTAAACTAAGTAGAATAAAAGTAGGACAAGCTTGTTCCATCCTACCCCCTGGAACTAAGTAGAACAAAGCCAGATGTACCACTATACCCTTCAAATTACACATTGATTTTCTCTTTCATGATAATTGATTCATACTTAGGGGTGAACAAAACTCGACGGAATTCGAAAAACCGAAAATCTGATTCGAAAAACATCGAATCTATCTAACCCACATAACTCGAACTAACTTGATCTTCGAAATCCAACTTTTTGACGAGTTATTCAGTTTGCATAGGGTCTCCGTACCCATCACCCGAACCCACCCGAAACCTGAATAAAATCTTTTATTAGTACTTTTTGTAACTTTTTTATATAGTTCTTTGATGTTTAAAGTTCTTTCTATTTATGAGTACATAAAAAGATAACTTTTAAATAAGAAATATTCACAAAAAGTGTCTTTTAACTTCTTGAAACATGGATCTTACCTTCTTCATAGCCCTACTCAATGGGAGATCTATTAAATTCGTTTGGTTTATCACTTGATTAGACTTGAATGATTAAAAATTTTCTATATATGATTTAATTGGCATAATGCTTTTTGTGTTGGAATGGATCAAAAGCAATACAATGAGTGGAATTTCTTTTTTATTTGCATAAATGACTTAAAAGCCATGAGCGTCGATGATCTTCTGTACGTTGGTTAGTTGTCGGAATTCAGCTTTTAACCACTTGCATCGAATGTAAGTCATGAGCACAAAAATTTCAAGTCGGAGAGCAAGAAACCGAAGGGTTGATTTAGAAAAATGTCGAGAACACATATTTAGGGGATGTAATGGGAAATTTCATCTACCATATGTTCAAATCCAGACGCTGCCAAAACCCTTGTGGCTATGAAGGTTCATTTGTGATAATTTCAGGCTATTCATTGTGGCTTGAGGGATTAATCGCTGCACGTAAGCTCGTCTGAAAACCCATGATTACGGAAAAAAAAACAATGTCTAAGAAGGCATGTATAAAAAAGACAAGTCCTTCAAAAATATAACAAAATGATACACAAAACTACGCCAAATTACCATAAAGATTTAGCTTTGCATATTATTATACGTAAGAAATCGTCAAAGACGTGTAGCTCAGTTGGTAATGGATAGGAGGTAAATTTGTAACAAGTTACATACAAGAGATCTGTGATCATATAAAACTAGTTTATTTTCGTGAAACATGTAAAACCAAATCGATTGTTTTGTGTTTTCACTAGTCTCACCAGTATTAAGTAAATAAATAAATAAATAACAGTTACCTCCAAAGGTCAAATCCTTGGAATTGTGGTCAAGAAACGATAAGTTAACATAATGATGGATTTAGGGGTGGTTTGGTTGGTTTTTCATTAAGCCCTATTAAATAAAGTTGTTTATAGGGATGTAAATGAGCGGAGCTACTCGTGAGCTACTCGAGCTCGGATCGTTAAAATCTATAAGCGAGCCGAGCCCTAACGAGCTTGAGCTCGAGCCTAGATTAAAGCTCATTTAATAAGCGAGCCGAGCTCGAGCTCCAAATGGTGGGCTCGTTTAAGCTCGCGAGCCTAAACGAGCTCAATATATAATATAATATATATTTTTTATGTTTAATTTTTAAGGGGTGGGTTCAAATGTGAACCACTTTTTGGTTGTGAACGTGAGGACAGCCGNCGATTCATGGGAGGGCATTGAATTAAAGGAGGGGACCACACTCAAAGACGCCACGTGTCGCGCTCTCGGTTGTCCTCACGTTCACAACCAAAAAATGGTTCACATTTGAACTTTCCTCTAATTTTTAATATTTATATATATCATTTTAATAAAAATATCAAAATAATATATGAGCCTAAACGAGCCTAAACGAGCCGAGCTCAAGCTCAACATTACAAGCTCTAAACGAGCCGAGCTCGAGCTCGAGCTCAGAAAAGCCTAAATGAGCCCGGCTCGATAAGTGTTTGGTTCGACTCGGCTCGGCTCGTTTACATCCCTAGTTGTCTATGTGAATTAATCTATCTATATATATATATATAGATCGGGAAGTTTTTTTTTAAGATTTCATATAGACTTGTTTTTTTAATAAGACGAACATGAAAGAAGAAAAAAAGCTTGGTCGTCTCCATAACGCTCCTTAAAACCTTACTGAATAAGGTTGTGTTTTGCAAAAATAAGCTAGCTTTTAAGGCTACACACAGCCATATTTCCCAACACTCCCAACTCTCTCACTTTTTAATGCCACAANTCTCACTTTACCCCACACACAACACACACAAAGTCAGCAATGTTGCAAACGGCTTCCTACACCCGCACACCACCTAGCCCCCCGGGCTCTGAAATGGCACACCGGTGCCCGCTGATACTGGCCGGGCCCGGCAGGCTCAACCCGCTCAACCCGCGCGTCCGCTGCATGCAGCCTAAGCTACTATATGTTTGAATACATAGCTAGCTTATTGAAACGCTAGTTGGAGGAGTACTGTTTCAGGAGCTTTTTGTAACTTTTTTCAATTATACCTTTTTATTAATATTAATGATTATACTTCAACATAGTACTATTTTTGATCATTTTAGCCGGTTTTTGTCAAACATAATTTATTCATAAGTTAGCTTGTCAGCTACAAGATAGCTTGTTAATCAAAGCTTATTAGCTAACAACATGAACCGGGTCAATTTACCTTACGGGACGAACATGAAAATGATCAGAATCTTACCCGGTAAGAGCGATAAACATGATGAACCAGTAACAACGATAGCATGAACCGAGAGTCTGATCCGAGTGTAAGTTGCAAAATTGCAAATAACATCAAATCGATGTTCATTTCAATTTAATCAAACCGATTAACAAAACAAAAATCGAAGAACAACAATCAGAAATCAACGATTTAATTAATTACTTTTACCTGCAGCGATTATAACATAATCTTCTTTAACTTTCAGGCCCTAAAATTCCGTTAACCACCGACGTAGCAACCAAAACCCCAACCACCTCCGCACCGACCACCACTCCGGCTTGCGTCAGACCACCGGCACCTCCGAAGCTCACCTCCGTCGCGACCTCCGTCTCCGCCGCCTCGATTCCTCTCTCCGCCGCCTCCAATCCTTTCTCGGCGGACTCGATCCCTTCCTTCACGATCTCCTCCGCCTCCTGCTCCGCCTTCTTCAGCTTCTTCCTCAATCCGAACAGTCCGATGTCCTCCGCCGTCGAAGGCATCTCCAACGCCTTCGCCGCCGTTATCGCCGTCGTGAGAAACAGCAGCTGTCTCCGGCTCTGACGTCCGTCGGACCGAATCGCCGGAGGCGGAGCGGATTTAGGACATTGTGCTGCTGCTGCCTTGTAGGAGGCGGAGACGGTGGTTAGAGGTTGCGAGCTCCGGCGAGAGAGAGGGTTTGGAAGTAGATTGGAGCATGTGGAAGCCATGGCTGAAGAGGCTTCTCTGCTGATCTCTTCTGATCGCTTATTCTTCTGTGGCCAGATATAGTTTTATCAGATGAGCCAAATGGTTAATTACCATACCACCCCCTTCTAATATCGATGATGACGTGGCATCACTTGAGCACTATGGTGGTTGGTATCTAGCTTTATTAAAAGGATACTTTGAATAGTGTTTTAGGCCATCCACACCCATACCACCCATACTAGCTGTCACATCAGCGTCACATCAGCTTTACCACCCACCTTACCACCACCATACCATTCATCCACACCC
>LUCG01039068.1:0-27239 GCA_001633085.1 Carthamus tinctorius | reverse complement strand
AAAAAGGTAAATCTATCATAAATTGCCTTGGATGAATTAATTGTTGTAGTGGCAATATCATCTTCCTAATTATAAAGGCATATATATTTTTCTCAAATGCTAATGTAAATATGTACAAGTACAACTTAAGATGTCTATATAACTATGTTTACTAAAATAATTTTTGAAAACTAATACTTAAATAATATTTTAGACCCTAAATTCTTAAATAATGCCTTTAGATTTTAAATATAGTTCCTAAAATAGATTTTAAAAACAAAGTGAATTTATTAAAGGGTAAATATATGAGATTTTACAACTAAACTTTGCGTCTAACAATGGTTTAACCCCTAAACTTTTTTATTGAACGTTTTAATTTTTAAACTTGTTATAATAAATGTTTTAATCCTTAAATTTGTTATAATTAATTGTTTTAGCCACTAGACCTGCTACACCTTACTACCCTTTTAAAAATCACTTAAGTCCCTGAACTTATGAATAAAATATGATTTAACCCTTAAACTTTTTATTTAACAATGGTTTATCCGCTAAACTTTTTTAATAAATGTTATAATCCTTAAACTTTTTATAGTATTTGATTAAATATCTAAAGTTGTTGAACCTAATTATTTTTGTCCCTAACATAATCAAATACAATATTCTACCGGCTAACCATGTTACCATCCATTCACGATTGAAAAAACCCTACATCCGTTCGTCTCCAGTCCAGTACAGCTTGCAACTCGGTCAAATCGATCTTCTTCGCCAATAATCTCTTCCTAAACTCGTTGGTACGTATCTCCATTTGTTTTCATTTTTGTCATTTTCCTATCGTATTGGAGAAAATTTCATTTGATTTCATTTCTGTCATTTACGTGCTTGATTTGTTGCACATTTGATCTTCGGCCCGTGAAATCTACGCATAAACTTTAGGTAAATTTGAATCACGATGAACACATAATCACCAAGTGTCTTATAATTAATTTTTGTTAAATTATGGTACATTTGATTCATTAGTTTATTGTTGCTTCATACCCTAAAGTTTTACTGATTACACCCGATTAAGGGATATCAAGATCAAGAAATGCAAGTTAAAGATAATCAAGATCATGTGTTTTGGAAATACTTCAAACTAAGGTTAAACATTCATTATAGATAAAAAATAATTATGTTAAACAAGTGTAGGTATTTAATCAAGCACTATAAAAAGTTTAAGGATTATAAAGTTCATTAAAAAGTTAAGGGGTTGAACCATTTTTAAATAAAAAGTTTAAGTCTTAAATCTTATTTTATCCATAAGTTTAGAGACTAGAGTGATTTTTAAAAGTGGCTAAAACATTTAATTATAACAAGTTTAAAGATTAAAACATTCATTATAACAAGTTTAAGGGTAAAAACATTCATTAAAAAGGTTTAGGGGTTAAATTATATTTTACCCTTTTATTAAAACAAGAGTGAACT
Source organism: Carthamus tinctorius (assembly GCA_001633085.1). Taxonomy (NCBI): domain Eukaryota; kingdom Viridiplantae; phylum Streptophyta; class Magnoliopsida; order Asterales; family Asteraceae; genus Carthamus; species Carthamus tinctorius. Next base: position 25,799 of record LUCG01039068.1, on the reverse strand, counting down.
ACAATGGGTAGTTCTTGAGGTTTGTTTAAAATTTAGATATGGTTATTTGAACAAATTATCTACGTTAATGGTCCTTAACTTTTCGTTTTCATAACCCATAGCCCCTATTTTAACATTGTTACTTTTACTACCATTAAGAAAACTACCATTAAGTGACAGTTTGTGTATTGTATACGAGGACGAAACTATCTTTTTTCCTTCTTCCTCCCACATCCCTCTTTTTTAACACAATGAACCCTAAACCCCAATTCATTTCACATTCCAAATTAAACCATGAAGAATATCATGAATAATTGCATTAACATCAGGAAAAAATCATGAAAAATTACATTAACATGAAAAACAAATTCATTAAAAAATAACAATAAAAGTTCCAAACAAATTAAAAACTTAAATCTAATAACTCGAATTGTTGGATGAACAAAACCCAGATTTATCAAGGAACCTCTATCACCAAATCAAAATATGTAGCCTACTATCGTGTGGATAAAAAAAGAGCAAAATCTCTGTTGTCGTGTAGATCGAAGGGCCAAGGTGGAGTTCGTCGGGGCTGTCTATAACCACGAGATGATGCAGGGTGTCAAAATACCATCGTCTTACCTCCTCGTTTCATCTTGTACCACCACCCAGAACCGCTACCATCATTGAATGAGAGGTAACAATTGAGTTCCTAAACAACCATTTGTAGCGATTTAAATCCATCCATCCATTTATAGCATCAATTTGTAAATGAAGTGATATAAAAGAGCCATAATAGAAAAACGAGAAGGAATTGGATGTTTTTTTAGAGATAGAGAGTGTGTGTAGGTGGGTGGGTGTTAGGCTATGCGTACCGCATGCCTAGGCTCAACGGGCTCAAGCCCGCCGGGCTCAGCAAACTGAGCGGGCTGCGGTACGCAAGCATGGAGCTCGGCGGGTTTGTGGTTCACGCGGGTTGGCCACACCGCTCTTTTATGTGTGTTGTGTGTATGTTGTGTGTGAGAGGGTTGGGAGAATTGGGGTACGGGTTGTAGAGGGTTCCAGAGGGTTATGAGAGGGTTGGAGAAAAGCTAATGTGTCAGCTAATGTGACATGTTAGGTTGGGAGGGTTGGGGTACTGATAGCCTTAGTGGTGGGGATTTGAATGTAGGGACGAGCGTTATGTACCGGAAAATCGAACCGAACCGGTTCAATACCGATACATGCAACGTGGTCCGATAACGATTCCTAAATTGCCCATTTTCGGTTTCGGTCATTTTGGTGTTGATCTCGGTACAAAACCGAAAAAACCCAGTCAGAATCGATTTAAAATACAAATGGACGCTTTTCAAATATGGCAACCATCCATTTTTCCAATTTACCTATTCCTTTCCCCAAGCAATATTATGATTCATAATATCCTCGTAAACCTAAACTATAATCCATACCAAACAAATTGGTTTCTTCAAACCTTTATTGTATTGAATTTTTGATTTGATTATGTTGTTGAAGAGTTGAAACTTTTAATTACTTTGTTGAAGTTTTAGTTTTGTTAAACTTTTTAATTACTTTGTTGAAGTTTAACGGTGAAACTGGCATATTCGGAAACTCGTCGCAAAATTCGGTCCAACTGGGTATACCAAACCGGTACCGATATACGCTATCCGGTTCGGTATACGGTTCCCATATTTCATCCGATTGGGTTTTGGTCCAACCCAGTTCTGGTCCAGGATTGGAACCGATCTCATTCCTGTTTGAATGGGTTGTATCTTGTATAAGAGGGATATATGGAATACGGGTTCATGGTCGGGTGAGGATGTGGGGTAGCGTCAGAGAAAAGTTAAGATTTTGTTATAATTTTAAATCAGGTAAAATATAAAAAAGACATTTTTATCCTCATGTGCACTGCATATGATGTCATCACTTAACGGTGTTAAGATGAGGAGCCATAAACGTTATAAAAATGAAAATCAAAAGCCTTTTGTATAGATAGTTTTCTTAGAGGGACCATATGCAAATTTTAAACAAACCACGAGGACGACTATTGTAATTTAAAGTTTGATATGAATAAGGAAAGCCCAAAGTTTTGAGGCCCAAGTGAAGTCCACCTAAAACCCTAACTACTACTCTCTGAACAACAACAACTTAGGGTTACAGATTCATCAGCTTTCCTCTTGTGGATGCTGCTTACTTTCATCGACGATTGAGGAGGTATGATATCTTGCTACCGATGTAGTTTTCTTTTTTTGTTTCATTCAGTTCGAATCACAAATTCATTATTCTGTTTTGTTCGATTGAGTTGATGTTTTACTGGATTGATTACTCTTACATCGCGTTAACAATAACCCTAGCTTGGAGTTTGATATGCTTAAATTATTGCCGTAAATTGTTAAGTTTATTGGGGAGTACGAATTGATTATAAGGAAAAACTGAAAATTGCTATCGTGATATGTTAATTGATGAAATTCTAGGTTTTTATTAGGGTGGGTGGTGGCTTGATCATTCGAGGAAAGGGAGGGTTGAGTGAATAGATGAAAATCGCTTTCAAGATTCAGATATTTGCTTCTCAGTGCCTTCTGATGTACATGAGTTACATGACTAGTTGATATGCAATTTGTTAAGTGCTTTTTCTTTCAACCACTTGTGGCAAAAGAGTTATTTGCGCCGTTGGGGAGTTATTTTAATTGAATCGTGTTGTGTTTATATGATTTCCTTAGGCCTTGAACTCTTTTAAAACTGTTGTAGCTTTGATTCTTTGAAACATTCTAATGGCTTGTTTTATGTTGTAACAGGTAGAAAACATCTATCGTAGATATGGCTAACTTTGCTAAACCAGAGAATGCGTTGAAGCGTGCTGAAGGTGATTTATGTAGTGTTTTTTTTAAATAGTTTTTACAACACTCCCTGCCGAAAAGAAGCTCTTCTTTTCAAGGCTTTCGTAATTACAATTCAAACTTTTTTTTTTGCGTTCACGTTTAAGTTACACCTAAGCCAGCAATTTTCTTGGGAAGTCCTCAATCTCTGTCTTTGTAGATTTAGTATGCTAAAGGTGGGGGAATCCTTGGGGTGTTATGTTGTCTCACTCGGTGTTATATATTTGACTATTGCTGTGTCGTTTCCTCTTCTGTCTTTTCGACTATCAATATGTGAGATTTTTAAAGTTATATAAACTCTATGATGAGCCACCTTCTTTTGCATCACTACAGATTGACAATCCTATTTGAATACCTAATTCAGTATTTCAGTGTTTATCTTCTTGCCTGTTGGTCCTATGCATGGTTGTGGCCTTGTGGGGATCGGTGTACATGTGACTTGTTTGTATCTACTTAACTGACTTGAGCCAATGTGGAACTGCAGAGCTGATCAATGTTAGGCAGAAACAAGATGCTCTCCAAGTGCTTCATGATCTTATCACATCAAGGAGGTACCGTGCATGGCAGAAAACACACGAAAAGATTATGTTGAAGTACATTGAGCTGTGTGTTGACATGAGGAGGGGAAGATTTGCCAAGGATGGCCTGATTCAGTACCGAATAATATGTCAACAAGTGAACGTTAATTCGTTAGAGGAAGTCATAAAGCACTTTATGGATCTTTCAACCAAGAGGGCTGAGTTGGCACGTAGTCAGGCACAAGCTTTAGAAGAAGCTCTAGATGTTGATGACTTGGAAGCTGATAAAAGACCAGAAGATTTAATGTTGAGCTATGTTAGTGGTGAGAAGGGAAAGGAACGTTCAGACCGGGAGCTTGTGACCCCTTGGTTTAAGTTCTTGTGGGAGACGTATAGAACAGTCCTGGAAATTTTGAGGAACAACTCCAAATTAATGGCTCTGTATGCGGTAAGTTTTGCTTAAAGGTGTTGGAAAATGAGTAACTCGGTGTTGATTTCTACGTTTTTTTATTACAAGGAGCTGCACTTTCTAATTGTCACGGGGCCATCTTTTTATAATGATTCATCTTAATCTTTGCTTAATCAAAATACATAAACACTCCGCCTCCACAGCTCCACTTCATCAGTCATCATATAATCCATATGATTGACAGGTGTATGCGTTCGCTTATTGAGCTTCATGGCCATAAGTGGCTGTCCACTTTGTACATTAACTTTCTGTTATCTTGTTTATGGAGAAAATAGAGGCTTATTTGCATTTTGTGCATCTCTTTTGATATTTTAAATCATTTAAACTTTTCTACATTTTGTGGTTTTCTGTTGTAAAGAATTTTCTTGCATTAGCTTGGTGACATTCTTGATAAATGATAACCATTAAAATTTATGTGTTAATCCTTGCACAGATTTCCTGTCACATATGTTGGTATATTTCACTGACCAAACAGAGGGTGCCCACCCAATACAATCATTTGCTACTACTTGTAGTGGGTTTAGATCCTGAGTTGGATCTTCAACTGAACATTGTCTCTATTCGCTAGGTGGTATGGTGGCTGAAATAGGCAAAATAATACGTTTGAGTTTTTATGTGCAGGATACCGCTCATCGTGCTTTCCAGTTCTGCAAGCAATACAAGCGGACGACGGAGTTTCGTAGGCTGTGTGAAATAATCAGGAATCATCTTGCCAACCTTAACAAGTACAGAGACCAGAGGGACAGGCCTGATCTATCCGCACCAGAAAGTCTGCATTTCTATCTTGATACTCGATTTGAGCAGTTAAAAGTTGCAACTGAACTTGAACTCTGGCAGGTCTGACCTTCATTTATGTTATTTCATGTTCAAGTGAAGTCATTAGGATATGGATAGGATGTTTAAATGTATTTGTGTATTTTGTTTATGTGCAACTGTCTGCAGGAAGCCTTTCGTTCCGTAGAAGACATATATGGACTGACAAGCATGGTCAAGAAAATGCCAAAGTCTTCTTTGATGGCTGTATATTATGCAAAGTTGACAGAGATCTTCTGGATTTCTTCCAGCCACTTGTATCATGCTTATGCATGGTTTAAGCTTTTTCAACTTCAAAAGAGCTTCAACAAGAACCTTAGTCAGAAAGACCTGCAACTGATAGCATCCTCAGTTCTCTTGTCCGCACTTTCAGCTCCTCCATACGACCATATAAAAGCAGCATCTCATTTAGAACTGGAACATGAGAAAGAACGAAATATGATGATGTACAACCTTATTGGATTTAATATTGATGTGAAGCCTGAGTCAAGAGAAGTGGTACTAATCGACAATCTACTGAATTTTTTTAACTGCATCAACTGTTAATAGGTATTGATGTGTTTTTGTACTTTTTTCCCTGCAGCTGTCCCGGTCAACTCTTCTCATGGATCTGGTAAGATCTAAGTCATCCTAAATGTGTGGCCTTGCTGTTTGTTGCACAGGATTGCTCATTGCTTTTTAGCTCTCTCATGTCCTTATTTGTTATTCAGTTACTTGATGCCTGATTTATGTATCTGTTTTCCTTGTGTGAAACATGCCACTTTCAGATCTACTATTTGATTTGCAAGTTATATATCATCTTTTATTCTATGTTCTTAATACTATTGGAATTGCTTATATGGCTGATTTCTGATTGCAGTTCAACTTTGTAATTGTTAAAACAAACTACTAAACTGATAAAAAACATTAAAGAATATAACTCTTAGCATTTTGAGGATGGTGGTTATTCAAACATAGTACTTATTAATGGAATCTATTTTAAGCAATACTGCCAATACATATGTTATATATTGTTGTTTCTTGGCCACAATTGGATCCAGTTCAGCATGAGTTTTAGCTATTTTTGTCTTGCATAATGTACATAACTTTAGTGTTAATGAGCAGGGTCTTAATTGTTTGATAGGAAATTGTAATGCAACAATGCTAGTTAAAATATCATCTTTCTATTAGCATGTTTTCGCTCTAGGCAAGGTGTCCATGATTTTCTTGTAACCTTTGTAGGCTGTAGCCCATTGTGATGTTGGTATGGGTGCTCAAGAACGTGTCAATCGATTGTAAATGATAGGATTCTATGCGGAGCCATCTATGTAAATTAAGAGTTCACTGAAAAAAATTGTTGTTACCAGTAGTCCATTGGCAAAGTGTAAATGTCCTGGTGAAGAGCTTTTGCAACCACTTCAAATCTAAATCTTTGTTCATATATATGTTCTATAAGGCGCTATTAATGTTTTGTACTATATGCCTATTTAACTGAACAAGCTTTAGTTGTTATAAGTTTGGCCACAATGATAAAACTGATCAAGTGTGTTCATTGCTGAGCTGGCCACAACCGTTTTTATTTTTCATTCTTTTGACGTAGTCTGTAATTAGTCTCCTTGTATTCTTAATCTTAGAACGTTGTTGTCCTTTTACAGGTTTCCAAAGGTGTTATGACCTATGTAACCCAGGAAGTCAAAGATCTCTACCATCTTTTGGAGAATGAGTTTTTGCCTCTGGATTTGGCATCAAAAGTACAACCTTTGTTGATAAAGATCTCAAAACTTGGAGGTAAACTATCTTCAGCATCTTCCGTACCCGAAGTGCAGCTATCTCAGTACATTCCTGCTTTGGAAAAAGTTGCAACCTTAAGATTGCTGCAACAGGTGAATTATAAAGCTTATATTTTTATTTCCCTTGTCCTGAAAAAGTTACTGTTTTTCGTAAGTTTGTTTTAATTATTTTTGTATTATTGTTTTCATAAGTACCGGTTAATTTTACTTATCTTTTCTTTGCAGGTATCTCATGTGTATCAGACCATGAAAGTCGAGACATTAATTAAGATGGTCCCTTTCTTTGACTTTTCGGCTGTGGAGAGGATCCTTGTTGATGCTGTCAAACATAATTTCATTGCAATAAAAGTTGACCATCTGAAGGGTGCAATTATATTTGGTGACTTGGTTAGTCCATTTATCTATCTAATATTTTACATATCTTTATCTTTCTCATGACCAAATTAACAGAAATATATTGTGATTTAAATTAATAGCTATGTACGTCAAAAGGGTTTGCGTCCTTTTCTTGACACTTTGATGGTTTGGATAGCTAAGCTCAACCTTTTTGTTGTTGAATGTCAGCAAGTATGATGATAAATTAACATACACATAGTATTCGGATTTGGGAGGGGACACAAATGATATGTATCATTTATATTTTAGTTTGGATGCGTCAAGAGAAGGGTTCTCTTTTTCATGCCATGTTCATGGGTTTGAATAGCTAATGTTGACAAATATAAATAATCAACAATACACGGTTTATAGCATTCATATTTGTGAGGGAACACAGTGTCGATTTAGGAATTCAATAAAGTTCTATCTTGAAAATTGTTTGATTTTGCCATGCCGATAATTTTGCTTCTGTAGAAATTAATGGAGTATTTTGATGGTGTTTTTGCCATTTTGTGTAGTTACGGTAAAAAAATTGTATGATCCTGATTTCACACGTTATCAGTGTATGTAAGCTGACCATGAAAATGAAAATGGGAACGAATTCTCATTCCTGCAAATCTAATCAGGAATTAAAATTTGGGGTTCTGGGGGAATGAACCCATTATATTATACAAAACCAAACAGTTTCTTTAATAGTCTGCCAGTATGAACCTTTGATTCAAACATTGAAATTCTTGGATAGCTGCGAGAAATCTGGTTCGCCCCATTAATTACTGCTTAATAGCTCGAACCAAACACCCCCTTAGTCGTTTTTGTTATCATTAACGCCTGTAATAGTCAGGGTCCGGTCCACATTTTTGTATATTGTTCATTACCCAATCTTTCCATTTTTTTCGGGACATTTTCAGTCTATTGTAATGGCATTCAGTATTGTCCAAATGTAGAATGTTTTATCATTTTATGTTTGACTTTGTTCTTGTTCTTAGTTTGTGCTGTATTTTTCCACTCTTTTGATAGTAACAATTCCTCTCCTGCCTCCAGGGATTCGAATCTGACCATTTACAAAACCACCTAAGTGTTCTTGCTACAAATTTAAACAAATCAAGGTTGATGATAAATCCTTCACCAAGCCGAGTATCTAAATTGAGTGACATGCTGCCAAGTTTAGCAGAGATAATAGACAAAGAGCACAAAAGGCTTCTTGCTCGAAAAACGATTATTGAGAAGCGAAAGGAAGACCAAGAACGGCAGCTCATTGAAATGGTATTGGTTTCACTAATCATTTGAACTACAAATTTTATGTTTGATACTCTGCTTAATTCTTCCATGTTGGCTGTGGTTTATGTATTTATCTGAAATTTCCTGGTTAAATTGTTGATGAAGGAACGAGAGGAGGAGACAAAAAGACTAAAGCAGCAAAAAAAAGCTGAAGAGGCAGAACAGATGAGGCTTGCAACGGAGTTCCAAGAAAGGAAGAACCAAAGAATCCTTAGGGAAATTGAGGAGCGCGAGCGTGAAGAAGCACAGGCTTTACTAAATGACGTTGAGAAGCGCATTAAAAAGAAGGGAAAGAAGCCAATCATTGAGGGAGTGAGTAGCTTCCACCTTCAACTAACACCTTACATGGTTGGAAACCCCTTGGTTGACATTTTTCTGTCTAAACAGGAGAAAGTGACGAAGCAAAGTTTAATGGAGTTGGCACTTCAGGAGCAAGTCAGAGAGAGGCAAGAATCAGAGAAAAAATTACAAAAACTAATTAAAACAATGGACCACCTTGAAAGAGCAAAGAGAGAAGAGGCAGCTCCCTTGATTGAAGCCGCATTCGAACGTCGTCTGGCTGAAGAGAAACTGCATCATGAACGTCAACAGCAGGTATTTTGTGAAACTATCTTATATTTGCACAACGTATAGAAACTGTGAGAGGACTTGATGAATGATTTATTCAGCTATTTACATTACATCGGTTGTGTTGAGTAATTTTTGTGCTTTTTACAGCTTGAGGTGGAGCTGAGCAGAGGCCGTCATGATGGAGATGTCAAGGAAAAGTATCGGCTTCAACGGGTTATGGAACATAAGGTTTGTTCACATTTGATCTATTAGAGCCTGTTATTGAGTTCTATTTTACCAATTCGCTGTCCTTTTCGATATGTTGTAAGGCTAGGATAGGATTTTTGTCATCAATCAAGTAAAAGTATTACTCCATCCATCCCAAAATAAATGTCCACAATGGGAAAAGCTCACAGTTTTAGAAATTTGCAATTACTAGACTTTTTTGATTAACTAATGACAATTTCTGTTATTGAGTTCTATTTTACCAATTCGCTGTCCTTTTCGTTATGTTATAAGGCTAGGCCGCTAGGATAGGATTTTTGTCATCAATCAAGTAATAGTATTACTCCATCCATCCCAAAATAAATGTCCACAATGGGAAAAGCTCACAGTTTTAGAAATTTGCAATTACTAAGACTTTTTTGATTAACTAATGACAATTTTACTTTTTATAAAAGAGGCAGTAATGAATTTCTTTATCTCATAATCAAGGATAGAATTGGAGAGTAGGCACTTTTAAAAGTGGATACTTATTTTGGGACAAACTAAGATAGCAATGTGGATATTCACAGAGGGAGTACTAGTAGGATATATAATATTTCTCAACTTTCAATATAGATTCTATTTCTTCTAGTTTACTGTTTTAGTTAAACCTTATGTCTCTAGCATAATGTCTTTTGGGAATTGTTTCAACTTGGTCAAAAACAAAGGTTGATACATACATATATATACACACACATATATACATACATAGAGGAAAAACATACAACTAAAGGTCGAGAATAACCGACTATTCTACAATCTTTAGTTCCTTGTATCTCCTGTCATATTGGCACAATGTCTTTTCAATTGTTTTGCATATCTTGTGCAGATGCAATTTCAGGAAAGAGTGATAAACTGCCGTCGGGCAGAATATGACAGAATGAGGTCTGAGAGGGAAGAACGACTCAGCCAAGTCCTTGAGGCACGAAGAGGAGAGAGGGAGATCAAGAGGAAGATGTTGTACTATGTGAGGACTGAAGAGGAGAGACTGAAAAAGTTGCATGAAGAGGAAGAAGCTCGCAAACGTGAAGGTATGTCTCTCCCAAAAACCATGTCATATAGGGAGAGTGCATTCGGCATGACTAGGACAGGATTGAACAAGTTGTCTGTATAATGTATGGTATGCTGGAAAGACATGACATACCGAATTGCCCCTGTCTTCTGTAAGAAGCTTGTGTAGTGCAAAATGTAATGCTGTTTCGTTTTCCTAACCGACATGTTTGGTATATGCAGAGCTTGAAAGGAGAAAGAAAGAGGAGGCTGAGCGGAGGGCAAAGTTAGATGAAATAGCTGAAAAGCAGAGGCAAAGAGAGCAAGAGCTAGAAGAACGAGAGAGGCTCAGAAAAGAAGCTATCTTAAGAGGAACACCAATCGACATGCCTACAAGGCCTTCTGGGATCCCTGCAGCAGTAGGATCTACTTCTCCGGCAGCGGCAGCACCAGCGGCAGTGGCAGCAGCAGGCTCGGGACCCTCTGGGGGGAAGTATGTGCCTAGGTTTCGTAGAAGTGAGCCATCAGGGCAGGCACCACCACCGCCAGCGCCTGCAGAATCCGATAGATGGGGTGCTGGTAAGAAGGATGATCATGGGGCGCCAACAAGTGACAAGTGGCGACCTTCTGCTGTTAGTGGTTCAAAGACTTGGTCGTCATCTAGGTTCTCACGATGAGGCGTTCAATTTTGTTTCCCGAGCTTCCCCTCAAGTTATTTAAACCTGTTCCTTTTTCGCTTGAATCAAAATGATACATAATTAAAGAGCGAATTTCAGATAGAATGTTGTTTTCTATCGGATTATGCGAATGCGAATGAATGTTTTTTTTAAAATAACTCTCTTTGTGTGTGATTTCTAATGTTGTGATCTGGGAGTTTGCAGTTTTTGCATTCAACCATTTTGGGTCAATTTTAGATATCATCTTTACTCCAAAGACATGATTTTCTTTCATTTATACACAAATCTAGATTTTACTAAAAGCCAAAAACCAAACTAATTATTAAGTGGGGTTATACCTAAAATAGAACCACAGTAGTAAAATTTCAAACTAAACATAATAGGAAACAAAATTTAAAAACATACAAGAAAAATACATCAATCATATTCAAAGTGATTCCCAAAACATCAAACTCTGTAAGTATGTCTTCCATTTTTCTCAACAAAAAAGAAGTCACAGGATACCACCCAAAAATCCACCTCCATATGCCCAATCTCTCTCTTTCCCTGCCTAACTATATATATATATATATACACATACATATATACACACATTCATCATCTGTCGCTCATTCACTCTTTGCTACATGAACTGGAAGCAAGATATAAATTGTAGCATCCACCATAGAACACAAACTTACTTCTTCTTTGCAGCGGGTTTTCCCTTCGCTGCTGCAGCCGCAGGTTTTCCCTTTGCTGCTGCTGCTGCTGCTGGTGCTGGAGCACTCTTGGCAGGAGCACTGTACAAAAGTTATACCTTTACATAAATAATTATATTCATTCCTTTCACTCTAAGAAACATAGGATTCTATTTCAAGAAAACGATGTATGATAAATTGAGAAACTTTATTACAAGAATTTGGAAAAAGTTCACTTCAATTTAAATGTGGGTGGGTTCTTGTTTATGGATCTTGGTTTTTGTTCTTAAGTTAATAGTTAAAACAATCAAATATAATTATCAACTTTTGAAGTCAAACCAACTACTTGCAGTCTGGCAAAACTAGCTGATAAGCTAGCTTATGACCGATAAGGTAACTGATGACTGATAAGCTAGCTGCTGAATAAGATGCGTTAGGCAAAAACTAGCTGATAAGGTAGCTTATGACTGTAAAATGACAAAAAGTACATGTTTAAAAATTGGTAATGTAAAAGGTAGAAGGGTATATTTGGAATAAAAAAATAAAAAGTCTCATAAATCACCAAAACGCAAGTGAGAGTAGTTTTTCAAAAAGCTAGCTTATGGTCCATCCAAACATGTACGTGACTTATAAGCTAGCTTTTTTTTACCAAACAATGCCTTAAGTTTAAATTGAAAAAATGAATGAATGTATTTCCTTAAAGCCATACCTTTGTGCAGCCTTTGCTGGCGCAGCAGCAGCACCTGCTGCAGCACCTGCTGCTTTCTTTTTATCTCCTTCATCGTCATCCTATAATTCATCACGTGTTATGTTTCTCATAAATCTTTTAAGGAACTTTACACTAATCTATGTATATACACCAAAAAAAGAGAGTAAAGGAACCTATTAAAGGAAAACATACTACTAGAATAAGAAAGTGAAACCCTAATTTACTAATATCCAACACTCCAACAACTTTGGAGCAAAAGATGTTAATCATGCACAACTTGTTACAAACAAAATCTATTTGTGTTCTCCGTAAATAGTTAGATCGATGGAGGGTCTATTTGAGTTCTCACAGCCCGGTCTCTAAACCTCAACGTGTTTGGTTCTTTCATGGATGGGATACTTGATACTTGTCTATATGAAAAGCTGACTTGTTATCACAATACAGGGCCCATGTCATTTCGCACCACACATCTCATTGCTTTCTGCTATGACTCAACACTTGATCGGGAGACAACATGATTCTTGCTTTTCCAAGAAATTAGATTTCCTGTGACATATACTTGCATACATACATATTTATAGTTGATCTCTTGGAAACGGGCCAGCCATCCAAATCGGTATCCGACAAACCAGATTTCCTACCACCTCCTTATTTGGTGAATGCACACATTATCCCAGTGCGGCCTTGAGTTACCTTAAAACGCAAAGTGTTGCATCCTAATAAACAAGCTCAAGATACAAACCCAAGAATGATATATTTAGTCAAAAACAATTAAACTTTCCGATAGTCTTCCTTATGTGTATGGCCCTACATAGATTTTTCATTCATCTAGAAGACATTTTCCTATAGGTTTTCACTCCCGTAACACATTCAATAAGCATATTAAGAACGTATTTCCTTTGAACTAGAAGAATCTCCAATGGACACTAGGATACTTCTATCTGAAGGAAGTAGTTAAATTTTTTAAAATGATTAACTTAAAACTTAGTTTATAGAAATTATTTCAGCTTTGAAATTTCGATGCTATGATCTCCACTAATGATAATGCCATCTACATAAGTATCTATGGATCATAGAATAATCCTCCACTAACGATAATGTCATCAAACTCTAGAGAACCTCAAACCATTCGCTAGGAAACTATTTGAGACCATACAAATACAATGAATAACGCAATCAACATACCTTTGTGATTTACTCAATAACAAATCCAAGTGGTTTTCCATGTACACCTCGTCCTCAAGAATGGCATTAAGAAAGACGTTCTTGACATCCAATTGATGAAGCGGCCAGTGATCAATAGTGACCAAAGCTATACAAATGCAGACGGACGACATCTTGGGTTCAAACATAGTTGTAGTATTCAACCCCAAGCCTGAAAACGGCGTTCTGCAACTAAGCGACTTGGCACTTCCTACAAGGAAGTAATGCCAAATCCCATGTGTGATTCTAGTATAAGGCATCTATCTCCTTCTGCATTGCTTTAAACCATCCACGATGATGATGAGCACCAGCAACATTTTTAGGAAGAGTATCCCATCAATAGTTGTGTAGGGACACAACTAGGAGGAGATATGAAAGTATATAAGATAATCATGGATCGAATATCGGGCACAAGGTCCTATGCCTTTTCGAACGAGAATTGGGATATCAAGGAGAGGGGTAGGAGGAGGGTCATAAGGTTTGGTTATTGAGTGGTGGAATGAAAGATGCAACAGAATCATTGTGCATAACAAGCCTTGGGTGTTGCCGAACATAAAAATTTGTGAATCATTGTATCAGTCTGAATGGCAACAATTGGTGCTAGTACTGATACACATAAGACTGGAGCATCATTAGATTAAAAGGGTCACAAACTGAATTATCGACTCTAAAACATTATTGGTTGGTTTGACAAGAAGGGATTCATATCAACATAAGTAGAAGATCTACGAAGGGTTGAATTATAGCGATAGCCTTGTTTACACAAGCGAAAACCCAAGGAACATACACTTGACAACACATGTTGCAAGTTTACTATGTTTTGGGCTATATCATGAACATAAGATACACACCCATATATTTTATGAGTCTGGAGAAAATGAGTGACTTTCGGAAATAGAATGAAAAAGGTGTCTTGCCCTTAAGGATAGAAAACGACATATTATTAATCATATGATTATCAATAAAAATCTCATTCGCCTAAAATATGTGGCACGTTATAGTGAATAATCATAGTGCGAGCCCATCCAGTCAATGGTGGTTCTATCAAACAATGTCATTTTTTGGGGCGTATATGCATATGAATGTACATGGATAATATCATGTTCAGACAAGTAACATGTATGATCAGAAGAGAAAAACTACCACCAACCCAAAATAAGTATTATGGAAACATCAAACTTGGTTCTCACATAAACATACAAGTTAAAGAAGATGAAAAACGTTTGGGTATGTGATTTAAGGAAACCCATGTTGCACGATGAAATTTATCAAAAAGTCAACCAAACTGAGTGTAAGACTTCATTCCCGACTTTTCTTTTTCGACCACATAAGATTGGGGTTACTGTTTATTGGCGCCGATAACTCTAGTCTAAATACCTTTAGTTACTTGGTTAGCATACAATGCCTCACCTACACTACTAGCTACATAACTAACTCCCTCCTCTATCGAAAGCGAGAGATGGGGACTTTTGTTTTGAGAAATTCACCCAAACATGGTTTTTAGAGCTTCTAACACACTAATCACGAGTTTTCTCCATTCCTCTTATATATAGTCATAACACCCTTAGTGTTAAGTAAATAAATATTTAAAACTACTTATGGAAGTAACGGGCACGGTCCCACACATTCGAGTGCATTAGCTCAAACAAGGTGTTGACTTGACTAGACTTACTAGGAGGATAGGAATAACAAACATGTTCACCCAATGAGATGATTGGCATGTTAACAATTAAAAGATTTGACTGGCATTAGTTGTTTTAGCAAAACACAATGTTTAGCCTCCTTAATACCAAACACAACAAGGTGTTGCTAAATATCGTAATGTAGACACGGTGATAAAAGACCTTGAGACTCAACCCATGTGTCAATCAATTGGTTCATTCCTACTTCAAGAAAAACACGATGTGTCGGAAAAAAAAAGGTTAAAAAACAACGGCTAACAAACATTAGACCATCAGGAAAGTAAGAGCAAATGATAAGTTTAGGTTTGAGAAGTTCTAGTTAATCCGTTGACACGAACATCCATTAACAAGGTAAACCTATTAACCTTAAGATTGAATAGAAGGTCTTTGTGTGTCATGTGGCTCCAAAATAAATAATCCAAGGTGCAGAAAAACAAATAGATGTGATACATAATTGTTTTGTACTAGCATAAAAAGTCTATGGAACCTAGTCAGAAGACTCAGAAGTCAGCATGTATGTGAGTAGTGGAGATAGTATATGTTGATGTTATACGGGATCAAGGAGGACCCACACCTGTAAAGGTTGATTGTAGCATTGAAACTTTGTCTCACTAAAATAGCTAACTAAAAGATTCATGAGGCAGAGAAGGTTATTTAACAACCAGACAAGAATATGAACAAAATGGTAACAGAAAGGGACAGCCGTATTGGCGTTCCAGATCTGAAACAAAAAGGCAGCACTCATGGGACTGGATCTAGGTGTAGTGATGCTGAAATAAGCTTATTAAGGAGAGGTAACTGACACCAACTATTCTAAGGTTACCTTTGTATTACTACCAAGGCAAACAGAAGAAAGAAATAACACAATACGTGTTGCATCTCCGGTTAGATCTCTAGCATAAACTTTTTAGGATAATTGATTTTGACAGCAAAATTCTACTTCCTGTTATTTAAAACCAACTACGTTTACTTCCTTCTCAAATAAGTTCTAACGCTTTACTACTTAAGAAGTAATAAGTTATGCTCAAGAAAAGTAAGTAAAATATACAAGTATCATACCCATAGACAGTAATATTTTAACATGAACTTGCAAAAGCATAATTTCTGCACTATCATGACTAACATTGAGATTCAATTGGAGTTGTATGCATACCTCTGTATTAAGAATATCAGCTGCGTCCTTGCCTAAGGCTGCCTTAAGAGCAACAACCTGATCTTTCAACTCCTTCAGATCTGTGATATCTTTGTTTGATTTAGCAGCCCCAAGCTCAACAGTAGACACCCTTTCAGCAAATTTCAGTGTGCTAATTGTTTCTCCAACTGTATCAGGATCGGGACTTACATGAATAAACATCAGAGTCTTGGCTTGCCCTCCTAGTAAATTGATACAGTCATGAGCTTAGTCAAACAAATAACGAGAAAAAGAATACAAAAATATAATATTTGTGATTCACTTTTTAAAAATTGAAATCATAGGAAAGGACTTACCAAGAGCATCTTGGAGCAACAGAGTGAGTTTACTGTTCCTATAAGGAACATGCGCATTTTTTTGGGAAAGAGAGGCTATAACGTCTCCTAAAGCGGAAAGTGATTTATTTATATGTGTTGCCTCCTTTAATCTGTCACCTGTAGCCTCTGTCTTGTCAGCTCTTTCACTTCCTGCAAGATCAACCAAATGCATACAACCTCTAACTGTTGACCCGGATGTCAAGTCCTTTCCACTAACGTGAACGGTAACGCAACTGCAAAAATATAATACCAATTATTTTCTGCGATCATCATTCACGTATTCAAAAATCACCAAACCAACATGATGGAAATGTAATATTCGAAAATATAGCAAACATCCCTATTCTAGTTGCATAATTGTATCACATTCGTTTCATATTTATGCTTAGATTTTATAATAACTGAATAAAAATCATTATAATAACTGAAATAACTGAAAGTGGTAAGGACGAGGGAACCTGTGAGAGCGACTGCTACGATCATTCATTGCAGTAGAACCCACAGCACGATTTTTGTGGCCAAGGGTCATTAATCTAATAACATCTTCTGTGGTTGAAACTGGTACAAGCTCTGCATCTGGTACATTTATACCGTCTGCTGCACCAAGTCGAATGTCTAATGTGATCACTGGTTAAGACAACAAAAAGAGACAAATAGAGATTTGTGAAGATGAAACAGCTACAACCATAGAAAGGATATTTCTTGCCAGTTCCACCTGGCGTAAGGAGGTCCCTAACCATTTCATTGTAAATTTCAAGCATTTGGACCCGGACTAGATAGGTAATCATCTCCTTCCGCTGCTGTTGGATGTCAAACAGATCATTTAGTGCCCTGTAATTTACACCCATTAATTCTGGTGTAAGGTTTTCAGGTCCAGTCTGCACACACATAATTAAAAAAATGTTAACATCATGCGGTAATGAAACCATACATCACCTACTACTTACCATTGTGTGAGTTTTCCCAGATCCCGTTTGACCATATGCAAATATGCAAATATTGTATCCATCAAGGACAGAACGGATCAGTGGTTGGGTGTCTTTGTATACCTCCGCTACAAGAAACAGAAACCGAAGATAAGGAAAGAGGAAAATGCAATGTGAAATCAAAGATTTTGGAGACATTAATGACCTTGAGTTGCAACTAGACTAAAAACTCTATTAAAGGTGTACACTTTCCGAGTCTCTTTTCCATCTTTTCCAATAGTGATTACAGCCACTTGTGAATCATCCATGCAATCCACACAGCTCTTTTTATTAGTGGTAGTCAAAAATGGTCTCGATCTGCAGTAGACCCTGATATTTCCTTTTAGGTCCTGCACTAGATTATATAGCTTCCGATTTTCGTCTACAACTTTTTTATACCCTGATGCATGTTGAGCCAAAGTACTCAAGTGCTTCCCTGACAAAAGAAACGATAGGTGTTCAATCACGATTTTCTTATTCATTTCTTTCTTTCCAGGCAGCCGAGATTTTAGTCCTGTTATAATTTATAAAAGATGTACCTATATTATCGAACTCCTGTCGATGTTTCGTTCGCATTACCTCCAAATCTGACTTTGCAGAAGAATAGATATTTTTCAGTACCTGTATGATATCAAAATCTCTATTAGGAATCCTCCGATGAAAGCATTATTCCGTTAGGCTACTAATTAAGGTGGAAAATATACTTGCAACTTTTTTTGTTGGTATTCAACCAGCTTTTGCTGCTTTGCAGCACTGACACTTAATCTCTTGCATTCAGCATGGACCCAATTGTAGTATTCCTCTTCCTTAGCATCTTCAGCTGCTATTCGTTCCCTCTCTTTATTCTTTTCCTCCAACTCTTTCCTCCTTTCCATCTCTCTCTTATTTTCGATCTCTTCCTTCATTTCCAACTCTTCCTTCATTTCCTCCATCTCTTTCTGCATTCCCTCCATCTCTTTTATCATTTCCTCCATCACTTCAATCATTTNTTTTTCTGTTCTACCTCTTTTCTTTTTTGTTCCGCCTCTTGTCTTTTCTGTTCCATCTCTTTTCTTTTCTGTTCCAGCATCTCCTCATGCCGTTCATCTTCAGAATGCTCGGATTCCTCGGATTCTATGGTTGGTTCCTCTTCCACCTCATCCTCTATATCCTCTATGATTTCTTCCTCTTCCTCTTCCTCTTCCTCTTCCACCTCATCCTCTATAACCTCTATGATTTCTTCCTCTTCCTCTTCCTCTTCCTCTTCCTCTTCCTCTTCCTCTTCCATCTCATCACTTATGGCAACAGTGGACTTGTAGGTATCCGTGGTTACTTTCTGTACCAAATTGTTATTTACATCACTAGTCGACTTCTTGCTATCTGTACTTGCCTTCTTGTCCATGTCTTTATTGGCATCACTAATGGACTTCTTGTCTTCTGTGGCAGCTTTCTTTTCTGTCTGGATATTAACATCACTAATGGACTTGGTTTCTGTTGGGGCTGCTTTCTTTTCGATCTGGTTATTAACATCACTAGACTTCTTGGCTTCTGTAGTTGCTTTCTTTTCAATCTGGTTATTAACATCACTAGACTTTTTGGCTTCTGTAGCTGCTTTCTTTTCAATCTGCTTAGCATCACTAGACTTCTTGGCTTCTGTGGTTTCTTTCTTTTCTATCACATTATTTACATCACTAATGGACTTCTTGGCTTCTGTGGTTGGTTTCTTTACATCACCAATGGACTTCTTGGCTTCTGTGGTTTGTTTCTTTTCCGTATCACTAATGGACTTCTTGGTATCTGCGGGTGGTTTCTTTTCCGTCTGTTTATTAACATCAGTAATGGACTTCTTGGCTTCTGTGGTTGGTTTCTTCTCCATCTGGTTAGAAACATCACTAGTGGATTTCTTGGCTTCTGTGGTTGATTTATTCTCCACCTTGTTAAAAACATCAGCAATGGATTTCTTGGCTTCTGTGGTTGGTTTCTTTTCCATTTCTTTATTTATATTACTAGTGGTATCTGCGGTTGCTTTCTTTTGCATCTCGTTATTTATAGTATCAGCGAACTTCTTGGCAAACATGCTTACTTTCTTTTCTGTGTCCTTATTTCCATCGCTTGCAGCTGCTTTCTTTGGCGTCTGTATAGGTGCTTTCTTTTCCATCTCATTATCAGCTGCTTTCTTTTGCATCTCCTTAATTATATTAAAAGCCTGCCAACCAAGTGGATTGTTGAATCAGTAAGTGAGACAAAAAGTGTATTATGAAGAAATTGGAACTTAGTCATGCAAGCATCACCACACCTTTGAGTCTTTTGAGCTCGCATTTTCGTCCTTGCTTTGCTGGCGTGCACGTGAATCAAAGATTTTTCTTGAATCAGTAGTGTGCATATAAATTGACAAAAGTTTATAGTAGGTCAAAGGTGTACCTCTTTCTTCAACTTTGATTTCATTTTCATTTCCATCTCCTTATTTCTATCTCTAGGGGATGACTGCCATGGCGATGAAATCAAAGGTTTTGCTGAATCAGAAAATGTAAAGGGAACTGCTATTGGTTATGAAGATATTGGATGCTAGGCGTGACCATACCTTTACATCCTCATTACGAGCTCTAGCAAGAGCCTCGCTCTTTTCTTTGGCAATAGCGCTTTGACGAATCTATTAAAACAGCAACACAATCAATTATATATATATATATATGCGTGTGCAAATTTTCATTGTAGAGAGGGTAAGCACAGCTGCTTACCTTTTCTTTGTGGCTCTCCAATCGTCTTTCAAACTCCTCTATGAGTTTGGTTAACACAACTTCAACAACCTGATGCACAAAGGGAAGAGCCGATGGAAATACTTTCTTGAGCTTGTGAAACGATTGTAAAAGAGAGAACCATTTATATAAGAAAACATCTGCAGATAGTAACTCACCACAGGAATATCTTCTGCCTTCTTATCCGATAGAAGATCACGAATACGCATGTGAAGGGGCTTACGAACAGAAGAATCACTCAATTTGTCATCAAAGGGTTTTACTTGTTGCAAATTTTTTTAAGATAAACTAAATAAAGCACACTAACCTTATCTTTAACATCTTTCCAAAGATCGCATTTATCCATATCCAATGACTTACGAACCATTTGCTTCCGGTTTGAAGAGGGTTTTGGATTCCCGTCATACTTAAATGACCCACTTCCACCTGATTTTTTCCAGTTGCCATATGAACTCAGGGCTAGTATACAGTTGACGACTTTCGGTAACCTCCCCCACTATATGTTACAATCAAAATAACTACATAAATAAAGGAGCACCGCAAATGATTTTGGATTTGTTTCTACTATTTGACTTTTAGTACCTCTTCTAAATCATCAACGTCAAAAGTTGGAATTCCCCTTTGTTCTGCAGCCTCAAGAAAATTTGTGATATTGGCACAGTATGGGCTTTCAGATAGAGGTTCTCCATCAGGTACAACAACGGAATCAGCTCCCACTATCTGTAGAACCCAGTTTTTAATTGCAAAAAAGAAAAATGCATGCTTACCATTAAGACAAAAAAAATCGATAAACAAGGCTTACTTTAGGAATAGCACCACGTTCAATCTTGTTCAGAGCAGTACAAAGGATAATCCCACTTCTTAACCCCATCCTAAAATCTTCTTCTGAAGGATCAGAAGGCAAATCTTTTGCAGCCACAACACCTGCCGTCTTTCTTATCCACCGTGTTGCTTCATTTCTTTTTGTTGCTGGGAATTGCAAACACCCCCACAATCATATTTCTCTTTACCAAAATTTCCTTATACACATACACATAAAACACGACCATGCAATGTAATTCCAATAGCTGACATTTTATCAAACACCCACAAGGCATGAATCCATATATTACCAAAAACATCACAGAATACTCAATAATCCTAAAACTAACTAGAGAAAAAATGAATAATCAGAGGAATTAAACACATATACACGAGCATGCAATGTATGAAATGTAATTCCAATAGCTGACATTTAATCAAACACCCACAAGGCATGAATCCATATATTACCAAAAACATCGCAGAGTAATAATCCTAAAACTAACTAGAGAAAAAGTGAATAATCAGAGGAATTAAACACATATACACGAGCATGCAACGTATGAAATATAATTCCAATAGCTGACATTTTATCAAACACCCACAAGGCATGAATCCATTTATTATCAAAAACATCACAGAATACCCAATAATCCTAAAATTAGCTATAGACACTGAATAATGAGATGAATTAAACACATATACAACAGCATGCAATGTACAAAATGTAATTCCAATAGCTGACATTTTATCAAACACCTACAAGGCATGAATCCATATATTACCAAAAGAATCACAAAAAATACCCAATAATCCTAAAACTAGCTAGAGATAGTGAATAACGAGAGGAATTAAACACATATTTAAGAAACCCAACCACATATACACACCCAATTACATATAATAATTTTCTATAAATTATGAACAGAAGGACGAAAACCTACCAGCTTTTGCTTTATCATCGTTCTTGGATTGACTCACTGCGCACAATTCCTTCCCATGCTCCAGAAGAACATCCTCAATCATTGCTGCCACAGAAAACTCTATCGTCTCTGGGGTTGCCGCCATTTTTTCTTTTTTTTTTTCAAACAGAATGAGACCCACAAATCCTAACACCCACCTTTTTGATCACAAAAACTCCAACTGAAATACTATCTGTGATGCAGAATCGAACGTAACATGTTGCAATGATGAAGAAACAAAGTTACAAACAAAGAGGAAGGGGTATAGAGGCAAAGAATCATTGAAAAAACAACAGAAAATTTTGAAGAAGAAGAAAAAAAGGCCTTGTGGGTTTCTTTATTCACCCTCTTTCCTCTTTGTGTTTGATTATTTTAGTTAGTTTATTTGAATAAAGAAGAATCTTTGTTGATAGAGAGGAGGTGCTGCTGCTGCTATGGGAGGAAAGAAAGGATGGTTGATACAAAAAGGGGGGGAAATAAAGATCGTTCCGTACCTCTCGCCATTGCCATGGAAGGAAAGCTCTAATGGCTTATAATTTACATCCCTTCTTTCATGCCTCTTTTATTGGATTTACTTCCTTTTATTTTTAGAGTAAATTACGATTTTGTCCTTATGGTTTGTTAAAAACCGTGATTTCGTTTTTATATCTGTGGTTTAGGAAATATGGTTTTCGTCGCGGTAATTCGTTGTAATTTTCATGCTTATGGTTTATTGTTTATTGATGTTTCGGTCGTTGTGGTTTACGGTTATTTACTATTTCGGTCCCTTGTATTTAAATGTAGGAATTAGTCTTGGGATGAGAACGACAATAGGTTGGAAATAACAGGGACTAAAATGGTAATTGCAAAACCAAGGGGATGAGAATTGGAAGTATTGGAAAACCACAAGGATTAAGAACGTGTTTGCTCTTTATTTTAAAAGTTTTGGGTTGATTACGGATATGGTCCTTGTGTCTTGGTGGTTTTTTACGAAAGTGGTTCCTAAGCTTCATTTATTATAGAAGATGACTTGTTATGTAACGAATTGTTCCCTCACACGAAAGATCTTCTATTTTATTCTGCTAGAGCAACCCACTGATTTGCACACGAAGGTATTTTCGTGTGACTCTCTTTCTCCCATGTCCCCATCTTTTTATTAACAACAAAATGTCATATGCATATGCTCTCTCTCTCTCTCTCACTGGTTCTTGTCATCATTTTTTCTTCCTTCATCAAGACATGTAGTTTTTTCCTTACTTGGACCAATTGTATTAATTAGTCCAAACTTCAAATCTACTAATTTATACAGGGATCAAATTGTAGGTTTGTTGCATGGTTTAAAAGATTGTTGTATCATCATGCTACAAATCTACAATTGTTATACCTGGACTATTGAGGTTAATGAGCGCTACTGAAGAGCAATTAGGGCAAAGATCGTGGAAAACCGTAGATTGAAGACTTTGTTGGTTTTCAGGTGGATTCTATTTTTGGTCTTTTTTATTCTATTTTGAACTAATCTGATGTAAACCTTGTTGGTCATTAGTTGTATTTTGCACAAATGTGGTGTACACTTTGTTGGTTATTAGTTAACCTTTTGACCTAATTTGATGTACAATTTGTTGGTCATTAGTATTAATGTACCTGTTTTGACTTAAATGTAATGACATATCTTTCTTTTGTGCACATTCATTTGACTTAGTACTTGTTTCTTGCTACTAAATTGTGTGGATTTAACCATATTATGTCATCATAGAAACCTGCTTTGGCTAATACTGAAATATCAATGTCTATTAGCAAACAACACAACCAAAAGACAACTACTTACATCATAGCTACATTAAACAAATCAACAAAAAGACAGCTTCTACTTAAGTCATAACTATAGAAACAAAACAACCAAAAGAAACAATGGGTTACACTAATATTTAAACATTAAACAAAACAACCAAAATTAAAACACCCGTCTTTTTATTATCAAAATCCACAGATTAATACCAATAAGTACTTAAGTCATAGCCACATTCATGAGATATGCATAGATCAAATAAGACAATAGAAGAAATATTCAGCACAGTTGTTTTTAACAGAAAACACCAAACCAAAAGTCATGTACTTCCTATGAAATTGCCTTTTGAGGTTGCCCTATCCTCTTTTCCCTTGCAAGTCCTAGAGTTGTCCCCTTTTTTTTGCATTTTGCACAAGTCACGGTCTTGAGCCTTTTAAAAATGGCTTAGTTACTTCTTTAACATTCATCTTTCTCTTCTTCTTTGGTCTACCAACTTGTGTGTGATGGATTGGAAGATTCAATGCGAAAGGGCTTTCATTCTTTCTCCCTAAATCCCTCTCATTCAAAAAGCAAACCTTGTACCTACGGACAACTTCCCAACTAGCCATTGTGTAAGTAGCATGCACCCAATTTTTTGGAAGCCCAACTTGTTCTCTATTAAGTGTCATATGCCATAATGCGGTCGTTACATGCCTATATGGGATGGCAGACAACTCCTACTTCCTGCATGAGCATATCTTTTTAGAGAAATCAACAACACATTGGTCCTGCCATGGACCATTGACCTAATACTTTTCCTCTCAATGCCACCCTATAACTATAACATATTTTGCAGCATCTGTCTTAACCTTGTTCAATAACTTGGTGGTTATGGCTATTAGAAGGCTATTACTCTTTGCACTCACCTTTTGTGCAATGACTATCATATTCATCAAATATCCATTTATGCTCAAATATCCTTTTGTGTTGAGCTCTACATGTAACAACATACCACAATTATACATCAATTGTAAATCACATATTTAACAATCATATATAAAAGGTATCTATTATAACGTATGTAGGAGGTATTTAACATTTGGCCTCTATACCAATGAAAAGTACTTATAAAATGGGCTCTAGACCAATTAATAGGAGGTGTTTCTTTTACCACAAATAGCTTCTTTACTGACAACTTTCAAGTCTTCCACGGATTTGTCAAACTTTGCAACTGTTGTTGGTGTGGCACACTTATTTTTTAGGCCCCTCGATGACATGGTTGGATTAACTTGGACATAGACAACGGATTAGTTGAACTAATAGCATTTGTCTAACTAATCAAAATATGTTGAAAACGAGAAACACAACTCTAAATTGTAAAGGATGAGATAGATCTATGTGTTAAGTTTAAAAGCAAAATATGAAGCAAAGGGATAACGAATGATTCTACCATGTGATTGATTGGATCAATCAAAATGCTTAAGGAAACACACATTTACATACCTTTAGGGGTGATAACGTGTTGCTAAATGCTTACTAACTATCATGTGTGTTACTGTGTATTGTGTGCAAGTGAAAGAACGTAAGTTATTATTATATGTTAATGACATGTGTCACAGAAACACTGTCAATGAGTATGTAAACCTATAAAATCACACATAGAATATGTTTGCTTTCATTTCTAGAAACTTAAATTAAGATCATGTTAATTATTAAATATTTATTCATGAAGAATAATTATAAAATATGTGCTCACATGTAATCATGATAATTATAGGGTGACATTTATGAACACATATAATGTTTAGGATAATTATATATAGAGAGGGAGGTTCAAAGGAAAACCTCTATGTACTTGTGCATACGGAGTCACTTGTAAAAAAAATACGTATGTATAAGTGGATACATAAATATTAAAATAAAAAAAGAACCAAAAAACTTGCACATGAGTAATTTGTAACATGCACATATGCACAAGTGCATACGGATCTTTAAAAACAAAATAAACCTTTTTTTTGTTTTTTTTCATATTTATAATTGTACATACGTAATTTTTTGTACCAATTACCCCGTATGCATAAGTGCATAAAGTTTTCTGGTTATTTAAGGTTTTCCCTTGAACCTGACCCTATATATATAGTATNGTATTAGGTTCAAATGAGAAGTGCTAAAAAAAATGAGAAGTAGAGAAGTGATCTCAACCACTCATCTGGTCGATAAAGGCGGCTTTGACCGTGGTCCCCCCTTTAATAATCTCTACCCTCCCATGAATCACGTCA
>LUCG01039003.1:0-12100 GCA_001633085.1 Carthamus tinctorius | reverse complement strand
TGATTGCTTTTGGATACGTAACCCTAAAAAGGAAATAAAACATTCCTTTTATAGGGCCCTTAAACAAGTTACAAATAACCCCCTTGGGGATAAAGGAAATTACAAACAATGCACTAAACAAACATAAAGTAAATACAAGAATAGAAAAGTTACAGAACAGGTCCTCTGACTTCCTGACAACTAGAGTCAGGGTCTAACAATCTCCCCTTTCGGAGAGAAGTCAGAAGGGCGGAGGAGTACTCAGATGACGGTTCCACTTTGACAACTGAATGTATTCTTCCCAGGTTGTGATCGTTCTATCTCGCAGTCTCAGTGCCATTTCCAAGCGCCTGTAGATCATCCTTTCTTTCAGCTTCTTCTCGATCCTCTCCACGGCTTCCTCAAACTTTTTCTTTGTATCTTCCCATTTGGCGTCGGGAGTCTCCTTTTTATCCAGGCGATGTTTCAGGCTATTGAGTATGTAGATCAACGTACCATCACAAAAGTGGGATATTTCTCTAAAGCACATGAAACGTCTTTCACCCTTGCGGTTGGGATAGACAATTCCATCTTCCGGAGATGAGATCGGGCAGAACAGTGCATAATGATAAATATCACGAAGAGTCAGAGTCGGAGCAAGAAGATTTACCCATTGAGATCTGCTCTCGATTGCCATCTGATAGTCTGTGGCCCGAGTGAAGTTGATGGCATGTCTGATGTACCTCTTTAGTGCTTCAAGCCCATTGATGAAGAATCTGTTGCGAAGAATAGGGCTTTGAAGAATCTGATCAGTACCAGGATGTCTTCCAAATCAATAGAGTCCAGATCTGCCTCTTTGAAGTTGAAGTCTG
This sequence comes from Carthamus tinctorius, assembly GCA_001633085.1. Taxonomy (NCBI): domain Eukaryota; kingdom Viridiplantae; phylum Streptophyta; class Magnoliopsida; order Asterales; family Asteraceae; genus Carthamus; species Carthamus tinctorius. The sequence continues at coordinate 11,270 of LUCG01039003.1, read as the reverse complement.
AGAGTTGACCATGAGTTACCATGTTGTATCTGAGAACGAAGAATTCGGAGAAGGAATGATGATCGTGTCTATAAGGTCTGACATCAACCACCTTTATGAACCCTCTCTTGATTCTCTCATATCCGATAGTAGCTCTGCTTGATGTAGGCAGTCTGGCGTCTAACTGGCTTCAGGTGAAAGATACCATGTTTCACTGCAAGAGACCATTCATGTTCCTTACCTCTTTGGAAGATCCGAGTGAAGGTTTCCTCCAAGAAGGGTCAAAAGATGATGGAGTGGTCCCACTGTAGCTGTATCACCTCTGGAACCTGAGGCTGCTACTGGTCACTAGGAAGATCTGAAGGAGCGTCTGTCAAAGATGGTGAACCGGATGCGAGGAATCTATCGTAGTCTTCCATGGAAATGACCTCATCCCGTGGTTGTGTGAACCATAAACTGGCGGCAAGCTGTCGAAGTAACTGACGAGCTTCTTCGCTGATCTCAATGTAGGGGAATCGGTCTCTAATCTGTCAATATCGACTACGTCAAACCCGGCTGTTTCTTCCTCGTCATCTATCAGAAATCTCGAAAAGGCACTTGTGCTGACTCCGTCAGGCTTTTCAACTGTCAGGTAAGCATCCAGAGGCGATACATCTCCTGCAAACTGCTCAAGGTCGAGGGGCTGGTCCCCTATGTCACCCAAGGAATCCACACTATGAGAAGTGGATCCCAAGTGAGATGGAGTGGCCGAAGAAGCAGGAGCAGATGCAGAACCGGAGGAGGCAGAAGCAAGATCAATGTGTAATCTTTTGGCAGCAGGCTCCTCCCCCTCATAGTGATCCGAGTCGTCCGGGTCGCCAGGTCGCCACTTCGGCTGAGACTGTCCTCGGCAGGTAGCCTCGAGTTCCCAAATGCGGGCTTGCTGAATCTCCAATTGCGCATCCCTGACCCGGACTTTGTCTTCAAGCTGAGCGATCTGCTGGGAGAAGCTCATGATCATAGAATTGAACTCCTCGACAAAGTAAGACCCGGTAGCATTTGGGGTGTGAGTTGGTGGCTGAAGGCGGAGAGGAGACGATATAATTGGTGTGGTGGACTGAACTCGTAGCGTAGAGTCGGTTGCCACATATTTGCCCTTAGAAAGGTAGCGCAGTTCATCCACGTCTCGTTGCCGCTCGGCGTCTCGTTGCTCCAAACTCTCCATCCTGGTGAAGACAGCCTTTAAGGCACGTCTAAATATTCCTTGGAGACAAACTCCTGGTTAGTAACGCTCGGACCACTTAAGTTACCGAGTGACGAGCTGATACCCACAAAGGATGATATTCGGCTTGTGTTCAAAGCTGGCATAGTGTTAGCAATGACAGGACTTCTAGACAATCCTCGAATCACGTTGGATGACGTGGGAACTACTTCTGTCTGGCCGAGCTACTAAAGCTCAAAGCAGGTCGATGCCTCCGTATGTGTCCTAAAAAAAGAATACATATTAAATGTCGTAGCAAGAGGATCTAGAACTCGACGTGCATCGAAAGAAGGTGAGAGTTGGGGCAGCGTTTCTCTGATTTCAACACCGACCAACTTCGAGTGAGTGGTCGATGGTCGTTGTGCTAATTCCTCGTGAGAAGATGAAACCACCGTCTGTTGAGAGACGGTGGAGTGGGTGGCTTGGGTGTGCGAGTGCGCCGGTTGGCTGCCGGCGTCTTTTTCAATACCTTGCGACAACGTATGCACGCTTGTAGTGGATGTGGCTGCCTCTATGTGGATGATGACGGGGCCGGATAACAGGTGTAAGCCGAACCTCCGCGGGTAGTAGAATTCGACGCCTTCGTACCCCTCTATATAGAAGGGTTTAAAGCCACAATCTAGTGCAATCTGCTCCACGGAGGGGGTCTCTTCTTTTTCGACCCTTTGGACCTCTTCTTCTTCGGTCTCTTTTGGGGATTCTACCACCGCTTCAACCTGATGGGCCTCTTCTACTTTGGCCTCTTTTAGACTCTGACCCTAACCATCACCCTCTCGCTCACCCTCTTTTTCATTTCCTCCTATCTCACCTTCTCCTTCTTCAATATCTTCAGCGACAGATGAGTCTAATGAGAGAACTAGGAAATCATCTGCCGCAGCCTCCGACTCGGTGTCAGAGGCCTCACCACCATCTCCAGCGACATCCTCAGGAATAGAATCGGAGTCTGTGTCCTCTGAGGATGAAGAGTCGTCACTGAGGTCACCGGAAGGTTCTGCGACAATGGTTTGGGTGACCTCAGGAGCTCGGGATGAAGAGCCACCTGCAGGTTCTTGTGTGACTGCAGTTATGGCCTCATCAGCCACTTCACGAGGTGGTGACTAATGGAATGAAGACTCTGGAACTTCAGACTCTCGAGGTGGTAGCAACGGATGCTTGAATTGGATCCGTCGTGGTCGCTGTAGAGGTGGTGGAGTAGGAGATCTGGTTGGCGAAGTTGGAGAAGCTTGATCGATGGAATCAAGACGCAGATGTATAGACGCAGATGTGCAGACACAAACGACCCTACAATGGTACTCGGTTCTCCCCTTACGTCTACTCTCAACACTCCCAATTCGGAGCCACCACCCATGGTGGTCCGGGACCCCTGACCTATGGTACGACAGTCAGTAGGCGAGAAGGTTTGCGTGCGCTGGGTAGGACCTTCCAGTTCTGGCATGTGCGTGTGCACGTCTCCTAGACATAGAGATGCCCTATATCCTATAACTCTCTCGGCCGTCTGGTCTGCACGATCGAGAACATGTAAAGGAATGTTCATCGTTGGAATATCGTCACGAGGGTTCCTTCGGTTGACTCGGAGAACAGGGAATGGTGCGATCTCCTGGTGAGTTGATCAACGGCAAACGGTAGGAGTGCGGTCCATATGATCTTGGATCATCAGTTGGAAGAACTGCATCCAAGGAATGGAGGAGTGGGACTTGCGCCCACGAGTAATGTCCTTGATCAAGTCGGGCCAGAACTGAGCAGCAAGATCGATGTTTCAGCTATAGATGACGGAGTGAAAGATGTGCAGAAAGGCTATCGTCCCTTTGTCGACTCCTCGTGTCTTCAAGGACAGACACCTGTTCATGATGTTGAACAGGGTTGCCTAAATCGGCTGCAAAAGCGTAACACCGAACTCAGAGGGGTGGTTGATGTTACGTGAAAGTCCAATATCTCGAAGGTCTTCGAGTAAGATGGGAGTGGACACAGGGCCGTCAAATCCAAGGTGACCTCCGTCAGTGGCAGATGGGAGGTGCAGAATACGTCTGAGGTCCTCCAAAATAACGGTCATCTCGATCTGGTCAATTCGTGCCGTGATTCTCTAAACTCGTGCACGGTTCTCGATATAAACAATGTTCCAGAACTGTTGCACGTATATGGCAGGAACATGTGCAACAACAGACATGGCATAGGCCACTGGATAAGCACAAACAACCTCGACTACCACTTGATGTGGTGAAGGTAGTGAAGTCGAGGAAGGCGTTGTTCTCAATGATAGGAGTGATATTCGCCGGGTTGCAGAGTTAGTTTTCAGCCTCGTTGTCGATCGAGGATTTGTTTCCTTGGTTCGCCATTTATGAGAAAATGATTAAGAAATAGTGCATAATGAAGAGTTACATGATGAACCGGGTTGAAAGGAGGTATACTGTCCGAAAATACCCAAGGAACAGTAGCCAGACAAAAATACCCAACTGAACCAAAATCCGAGTCGGATTAAGCCAAAGTCCGAGTCGGACAACGGGTTCAAGAGGGTATAAGAACACAAGGAAAAAATCCGAGTCGGACTATGGGAAAGTCCGAGTCGGATAAGGGGTGCAAGGAGGATGTCCTCGAAACCCAATACAACACAAGAGAGAGTCAAAAGGCCGAATCGGGGAACACTAAACATCCGAGTCGGACTATTTCATATAGTCCGAGTCGGATAAACGTGTCCCTTCGGCTTCCCAACTCAAAATCAGACCAAAAACTATGAAATCGAAGCCTAAATCTAGTACATTACTATCTAAAAAGGCCATGGAAGAGATATGGATAAGAAAGGACCGATAAAACTCCCGAAAAACCCAACCCAAGGGTTTTGGGTATTCGATGAAAGTCGAAGCCTGTAAGCGATGATTTATCCTCAAAATCAAGCCTAAAACAGAAATTTAAATGATGCTAGAGTGTTAGAAATCTTACCGGGATCATGGAGGTGTATTCGGATTGAAGAACAGAGCAGGAATGGAGGTAGTCGGAGTCCGGGGAGAGTCGTCGGCCGAGAGAGCATCGAGAGAGAAAGAGGGAATCCAAGAATTTAGGAAGCGTATTTGAAAAATATCTAAAAACCACGTATTTATATTTTTCAAGAAAAATACTGATTTAAAGAATCAAAATACTGATTTTAAAAACAATATCTCAACGTTACTCTCTCAACCCCTTCACAACCTCCAAATGACGATAAAGGCCCCTGGACTTAGAGTTAAGAAAAATTGCAAAAACAGCCCTGAACTTGACTTTTTAGAAAAAGTTACAAAAAAATGGTCCCTAAACTTTGTAGGTTCAAGACTTATGTCAAGTTCAGCTCTGACGCCTCAAACAAGAAGAGAGTTACCTGGTAAAATTACTCAAAGGTTACAGATTGAACCTTGAAACAGGGTTTTGCCCGAGTTTTGATCTGTATTAATCAGTGAGTCCCAAAATCACAATATGAAAGAACAAAAACAATCAGTTGACAATAGATTTTACAATCAAAGCTTCATAGATTTCTTGATAGAGAGAATGGTTTACATAAGAGTTTTGCTCAATTTCTCTCTAGCCTCTCACTTAACATAAGATTGATTTCACAAATGAGGCTTAACCTAAAAATAACCTAACCTATTCTATTTATACCCCTTAACAATTAAAAGCCCATTACATGAAGCCCAAAACTAAAACTAGTTAACCTATTCTAATTACATTATTTATCTAAAATAAAAGACCAACAAATAAACTTTAGCTACTTTGACATTTTAGACCTTCAAGATTGTCTCTTCGTCTTGTGATATCGGATACAACAAAATTCGGGTCTAACACTGTCACTATATCCAAGTAACTTGCATCCGCCTTTCCTATTGTAGGTTATACCAAAATTTAATGTGCCTTCGATATAATGTAACACCTGTCTAATTGCCTTCATTTGTTGTTCCTTTGGTTCTTGCATAAAACGGATTAACAGACCAACTGAATAACAGAGGTCTGGTCTTGTATGGAGTAAATATCTTGAACACCCAATTAGACTTCTATACTCTGTAGCATCAACTAGTTCTCCTCCCTCTGTCTTTATTAGCTTTGTTCCTGGATCCATGGGAATCTTGGTTTCGTTGCAATCTAACATTCTTGCTTCCTTAAGAATCTTGTTGGCGTATCCTGATTGTTTTATTGAGATTTCACCCCCTGTTTGGGTAACCTCTATTCCCAAGTNGTAACTATTAAGTCATCCACATAAATTCCAACAAGCAACATAGAGTCTTTACTTATTCTTGTATAGACTGCTTGTTCTAATGTGCATTTCCTGAAATCTAGTGATTTCAAAGTTTGATCTAACTTCATGTTCCATGTACGTGGAGCTTGTTTCAACCCATAAAGTGCTTTAACAAGTATGTACACTTTATTTTCATTTCCTGGTTTTATAAAACCTTCTGGTTGTGTAACATATACTTCTTCCTTAAGTTCCCTAAGTAAAAATGTTGATTTTACATCTAAATGGTGAACTTCCCATCCATGATAAGCTGCTAATGCAAGAATTAATCTAACTGTCTCCATTCTTGCTACAGGAGCAAAGACTTTGTCATAGTCTATTCCTTGCTCTTGTACGTATCCCTTAGCTACTAAACAAGCCTTGTATTTTACAATTTTTCCATCTGCATCTCGTTTAACCTTAAATACCTATTTCAGACCAATAGCTTTCTGTTTGTCTGGTAGCGTCAATTTCTGTCTGAATTGCCTCGGTAAATTTCTTATTTCGTACACCCTCTTTGTAATTTCTAGGCTCTTCCTCTAGTAGTAGAAATTCATTACTTTGCACTTCTGGTGCTCAATCATAGACTTCAGATAAGTTTCTGAACCCTCGAACTGGCGTATGATCAAACGGCCTCGATGAACTTTCTATTGATGATGTATATTCAGTAGATTCTTCTGAATTAGGCTCATAGGTATATGGTGGAGGTGTTGATGGATTGTCTATTGGTTGTACAATCTCATCATCAAACATATCACCTTGAGCATTATTTTGCATGGGACTTGGTGTACTTACTTCATCATTTCTTTCCGAATCTTGAGTGCTAACTTAATTAATGATCCTTGAACTTGATGATCGGTTATCATTTATAATAAAGTCCTTCCATTCTAGTTCCTTTGGATCAACGTTATCCAAGTAACCATTCCAGTCCCATCCTTCATCTTCTTTGAATTTTACATCTCTACTTAAAATGATCTCCTTCGTTACAGGATCAAATAATCGATAAGCTTTTGATCCTGGTTCAGTTCCTAGGTAAACCAATTCCTTGCTTCTATCATCTAACTTCTTTAGATGTGGTTTGGTTACCTTTGCATAGGCTTTGCATCCAAAAACTCTAAGGTGTCTCAAATTCGGTTTTCTACCCTTTAATGCTTCATAAGGTGTAGAATCCCTTAGAGCTTTTGTAGGCACCCTATTTAAGACATATAACGCGTGTCTAATAGCTTCTGCCCAAAAGTTTTGTGGCATATTCATAGCCTTCAACATACTCCTTGTGGTGTTCATTACGGACCTATTCCTTCTCTCTACTATTCCATTTTGTTGTGGAGAGTATAGTGCTGTAAGTTGTCTAAGTATGCCATTCTCCTTACAATACCGTGTGAATTCCCTTGATGTGAATTCACCACCTCTGTCTGTTCTAAAAGTCTTTAACTTTTTTCCGACCTCATTTTCCACCTTTAACCTGAATTCCTTAAAAGTCTTGAATGCCTCATCTTTTGAATTCAAGAAGTACACCCACATGTACCTAGTATAATCGTCTACTAGCAACAACATGTACTTCTTTCCCGATTCTGTTGCTGGGGAAATAGGTCCACATAAATCACCAAACACCAAATTCAAAGATTCTAATGATTTAGTGTTTGTCTGGTTAGGAAATGGAGCTCTAATGTGCTTTCCTAGTAAGCAGGCGTTGCACACTTGATTTTTATGACTTATGCTGGGTATCCCTTCCACTAATTTCTTCCGAGTCATTTGTTTAATTGAATAGAAATTCAAATGACCCAACCTAGCATGCCAAAGCCATGCACGGTCTTCCAAATTAGTCAATAAACAAATGGGCTCACCTACTTTCAACCTGATTTTGTAAAGTCGGTTTCTTGATCTCTCAACTCATATAAGGAATTTTTGATTCTGACCATATAACTACAATACATTGTCTTGCATAATGATCTTACAGCCATTCTCTGTTAGTTGTCCTAGGCTTAAAATATTACTTTTCAGACTTGGAATGTAATAAACATTAAGAATTATTCTTTGTTCCTTGTTTTTACATTCAAGTAATATAGAGCCTCTACCCTTAATTTCCACATATGACCCATCACCAAAACGGACTCTTCCTGAGATCTTTTCATCTATCTCATTAAAGTGTGTCCTAACTCCGGTCATATGGTTACTAGCTCCATTATCCAAGTACCATAAGCTTTCATCCGTGCTTATGTACTTCTTAGGTTCAATCTCCTTTTCATCTAAGAAGATTTCCTCAACCTTATCTCCTGTATCTTGAACTGCCATCAAGAGCGTTGGTTCCATGTCTTCCTGAACTAAGTTCGATTGCTCTTGTCCACTATCCTTTAGTTTGCAGTTTCTCCTTACGTGTCCAAACTTGTTACACTTGTAACATTTACCTTACTTAAATCCTTTACACCCTTCTAGAAATTTTTCTTCTTAAACTTGTGCGAGAAGTTCCTTCCTTTGTAAAATTGTTTGGTTCTTTCGTTTTGCTTATTATCTTGAGATGACCTAAACTTCTCTTGTCTACCATTCTTTAAAAATTTCTCATCAGTTGAACTGTTGTCATGGTTTGTGAACAGAAGTTTATCCTGATTGTCAGTCGGGTTTCCATTTAACAGGTTCAGCCTTACCTTAAAGGCTTTTAGCCTACCAATTGTCTCATCTATGGTAGTTTTCTCTAAATCAGTAAATTGTTCTATGGCTGCTACAACTTGTATAAACCTCTTTGGTACGGAACTCAAAAGTTTTCGTACTAGAGTTTGTTGATCAAAAGTTGATCCTAAGCCACTTGCCCTTGTGACAATACTATTGAGTTTTGCCGAGAAAACATCAATACTGTCATCTTCTTTCATCTTTAACATTTCAAATTCGGTTTTGAGAGTTTGTAGTTGTGCTTTCTGCACTCTATCTACGCCTATGTGTCTAGTTTTTAGAGCCTCCCAAATTTCTTTTGCATTTTTGCAACTAGCAACTTGTAATATCATGTCCTCTGGTAATGCTTGAAATAGATATGCAGTTGTTGCCATATCTTTGATTTCATCCGTTTGCGTATTTTTACTAGGTTCTATCATTTCCCACAGTACGTTTGCCTTTAGTATGGTTTTTATCCGAATAGCCCATACCGTATAATTTGTGGCTTTCAAAACGGGACATTGAAATTGGGAAATGGTATTAACCTCTTTTTGAATTATAATTTCCTTTTGGTTTTTATCACCTATTGTACTCTAACTATTCCCTTTTAAAATTTGCTTTGATGTAGGAATTTTTGGAAATTATATTTCAATTACTAGGGAAAGTTCAAATTTAAATTAGAACGTAAAACCTGGATTTTCAATGATTCCTTTGATGAGGCTTGTTTCCTTTCTGAAACCGTAGTCCTCTCTTTCTTTTTTTACGTGGTCTTTGGAACTACAACACAGATGTGCTCTTCCCTCCTTTTGTTAATCACGAAAAATTTCTGCCCCCTTTTCTTTTCGCGTCCTTCGATCCAGCAAGAAACAAACAGATGTTCTTCTTTCTTTTTTCCGAAGCCAACAAAAACACACGCATATGTGTTTTTCCCTTTTGTCCCTGATCTGTTTGTCCAAAGAACTCATTGTTCTTCTTTGTTTCTGTCCGAACCAGAAATTAAACATTGTTGTTGTGTTTTTTTTGTTCCAAATGTTATGTACAGAAACTGCCCCCCTTCTTCGATTCTATTCCGTTCTTGGAGTGCCAAAATCGAAAGCCTAGGCTCTGATACCAATCTGTTGCCCAGTGGGGTTTCAATCAAACACGAATCAGGTAATAAGAAAAGTAAAATGATTGATTCAAACTTTGTAGTTTATTGAATCAATACATGATTGTTTGTACAAATCAGTTCTACATCTAAAACTAAACATAATGACCTATTTATAGAAATCGAAAGGGTGTCTCCAAGGGACACGTCGGTTCGTTTGGGATAACAACCGCCAACCACCAACCGCCGTTCCTAACTAACTGCTATTACTATAACTAATTAACTAACAAACTATTATAACTACCGAAACTGACGAGATTAACCTAACACTAATTTGTATCTAAAACTCAAGTTGCAGGCAGGTAGATCATGAAGAAGTACACATTCGCAGAAATCCCTATATGCTACGACGAGGAAGGTAAAGAAATCATTTCAGAAAGACGGTTAAGAGCAAAAAAAAAGGATGATGAGAAAAAGTGTCGATACCGAGATGAAACCAATCGTCTATATGGACTAAAACCAAACAGTTTCAGGGTTTTTTCTGATGTAGCCATAGTTCTTGAAAATTATTTGAACAATGTTTCATGTGATGAAACAGAGTGGGCTTTTAAAAAAAATCAGTCATATTGGGTTTACTAGTTTGTTGGGTTCATTGTTGTTAGTAAATTCCAAATTGCAAAATCTGATGTCGCAACAAATGAAGTTTAATGTTTGTGGTTATGTTTCACTGCTTTGTTTCATCTCTAAATAGAAGAAACAAAATTGTTTCATGTTTTTTTGGTTTGAGTGAAGCTATGAAGTGCTTTCATATGTAAATTAGAAAATGAACCATAGTAATGTACACATTTGGTTTCAAATGGTGTCATGTCATGGTTGGTAGTATTTTCCCAATGGTTAAGTAAGGTTTGTTTCATCTCTAACTAGATGAAGCAAGGGTAGTTTCGTTGACGTGTTTCAGCAATTTAACTTGTTTAATCTTTAACTAGAGGAATCAAGGGTAGTTTCGTTGATGTGTTTCATTGCATCGTTTAGTTGCAGGTGTCGGTTGCATTAAGTCATTGCACGGTTTGCTTCACCATTCCGCATTGCATAGACACTCGTTTGGTTGCGTTGAGTCTTGTGTCATCGTTTGGTTCATCATGAGTACATCCAAAAAAGTTCTTCTATTACGTGTTTTCACCCATTAAGTTTCGGTTTCAACCCAACACTCGTAATCATCTATTCGGTGGCGTGAACAGTCTACAATTTTATTAGAAATTACTAAAAAAATGATTTTAAAAGGCGACGGCCCGATACCAAAAAATACTAACAACACCAATNTATTTCACCAACCACAATAAAAAATTAAACTTTGATAATATAAATACATCATCCATAACGGGAAAAGTTTATCATACCCAACAAAAAATACAATCACACCTACTCATCATACAGACTGTTGCAAATAACGAGACTCATCCTTAATTAACGTGTATCATCTCCTATGATTAAAAATGTTTTGTAACAAAATCATAAACCCGATGAACTACTACTCACAATTCTACTTGCATTTGCTTGAATCGTCAACTGCCTGAAAAACGTCGCAACCATTCCACACTTGAACATCAATTGTCGGGAACGGCTACTAACTACGACTCCAAACCATTTCCTCTATCGTGCATAGTCATAAACGAGACCAAGAATCCATTGTCTTGTAAAACATCACCAACATAGCTTTCATTGAAGGACAACACTTTGAACTCATCCTGACTCGTCAACCAGCAACTTCCTATGATGTCGTTTCAAAAAATCGATGAAATACGATATCTCTTATTTTATTCTTCTTTTAATGAAAATTCCTTATTTTTAGGAAGGGGAGAATTGATACAGGAGGTATCTTATTTAAAGAATCCTTAAAGTTTCACAATGGTTGTTTTACCATTTTACACGGCACGATAGAAAATGACTTATATACCCTCGGTAATTGATTAACTAAAAAATAAAATAAAAGATTATGATTGGTTTGACTTGGTTTGTTGGTTTGTAAGTTAACCTATATATATATATATATAGTATTAGGTTCAAATGAGAAGTGCTAAAAAAATGCGAAG
>LUCG01038972.1:0-11395 GCA_001633085.1 Carthamus tinctorius | reverse complement strand
ATCTTTATGCATGAACACATGAAAGGTTTGGAGGTTTTCCTTCAAGAATTGAGATGAAATGATGTAGATGTTTTATCTTGAAGAATAAAGTTGAAGAATGAAGATGAAATGGTTAGGAGGTTAAATAAATGAATGGTTTGAAGGGTGAATGAAAAGTTAGACAATTATGTCTTAGATAATGACCAAATAAATGAATCACATTACTATATTAAAGGTTTGGAGGTTACACTTCTATTTATAAATGACCAAAACAACCCTATCTTAATGAGCTTTATGTTTTAAGCATAGGGATAGAAAGGTCTTTAACATATCTAATATTTAAAAAAAATCAAAATTCTAAGAAAAAAGATAAATAGCTTTATTGGCTTTAGAGGATGTCACATAGGATGTTGTGGTTCTTCCTTTTAAGATATATATTGATTTTAAAGAATAAATTACATGTTCCTTCATTTTCAAACCTAATAACTAATGCATGACATTACATAAGATGTATATAGAACTAAGCAAGCTTTAGCTCAAAGTTTTAGATCCCAAAAGCTAATAACAAACTTCACTCTCATAGGAAGGACCTGGACCGGACAAGTAAGCAGTTGCGCATCAACTATCGGGACACATACCAAACAAGTACTCATTCACGGCTCCCCCTTTTTACTGTTTTATTACGATTTTGGGGGAAAATCATGACTTGAATTGCAAAACTTGAGTTAAATATGCTATGAAATGTTGAACTGTGAAATTTAAATTATTTAATGGTATGTATGCTAAGTGATGTGCTTGAGTTAAAAATGAAAAGTCCCTATTAGAGTGCATTACTTATTAACTCATGACGATCAAACAGTAATTGTGGATAGTGCTATTTGGACTGACAAGCCCACCTTTAACTGACGAGATAGAGGTGTATGTTACCGATAACAAGAGTTCTACACATGTGGGTTAGACACCATCACTGAGGTAGTTCGTGAAGTTAAGGGGTGTAGTGCGTCTAAAGGGTTAGTAGTGGCTCAACGCTTAGAAATCATAGAATACATTTTACCTTGTGCAATTAATCAAATACTCGGTTACTTAAACATGGTGTGAACGAACGTTTAACAATACTGATTTCTATAAAAAATTTCTTCGGTGCATATGAAAACGTGTGACTTCACCAACTCTTTGTAGTTGACCCTTTTCTTTTATCATGCTTTTCAGGAGCCAATAAAACAAGTGATGGCACAATTGAATGCATTTGCATGACGACATCAACTTCAAGAATTTTGAGAACTACCTTTGATAATTTACTTTCACTGTCTTTTTACTGAGAACGACATAACCATGTCTTGTAATTTGAATAGTGTATTGTTCTTTTGTATCTGATGTTATGGCTGGTGTTGTCTGGTACCTATTGCTATGAAACGTTTAACGGTTACATCTCGTGCTTCCGCTTTAGCGGCGTGTGACAGGGAGTGCTTATTTGGAGGTGCTTATGACTTATCCCCTTCCTGAGAAAACAATAAGCTATTTTTAAAGTATTCGGATTGATTTATCTCCTTTCTAAAAGAGCTGATAAGGAGTTTTTTTTTAAAAAGGCGAAACATTTTAACTTAAGCACTCCCAGTACAATTTAATTGGATCACATGATTAGTGATGAATTTGCGCACACCTGTATTTGTATAGGGAGGGTATTGTTATTATCCAATTGATGGAGGACTAAAAGTGAGCAAAACTTTTCCATAATCCCGCCATCGCCATGCATATGGTTCCAATTTCCAAATCTCCTTCAGATCCTTCCTCCCCTTTGATAAATCATAATCATCGGCATCTTTGTTTCCGGAGACCTAAAAAGAGAATCGAATCGAATCGAATCATAATGATATCTTTAGAATGCAGGAAATGGATGGTATTGGTGGCCGTGATATGGATTCAGGCGTTTACGGGTACCAATTTCGACTTCCCTTCTTATTCAACCAAAATGAAATTCAAGCTCAAAATCAATCAGCTGCACCTCAATTACTTGGCAATGGCGTCGGATGTTGGTAAGCTGTTGGGGTGGTGTTCAGGTGTTCTTCTGTTGTATTTCCCCAAATGGATTGTGCTTTTCATGGCTGCTCTCATTGGTTTGTTCGCCTACGGTCTTCAATGGCTTATCATTCAGCGATCCATCCCTTTGCCTTATTTTGTGGTTCGTAATTTCATTTACATTTATCAATTGCATTCACACTTTCCGTATATTTATGTTTCTAGAATTTTAATTTTAGGGTTTTTTGTGCTTATTTGTTTCTTCAAAATGAAATTATGATTTAAAATGTTAGGGGAAATTGTCTATCTATATGAGGGAGGGTTCCTATAAACTTTTATGCATCTTAGGTTTGTGAATTTTCTTTTTCAAATTGAACAGAATAGGATTTGTGTTTCTTACCAAATCCTTTGGTTTATATTTAAAAAACTGTTCTTGTGTCAAAATGATTATACTCTTCCATTTTTTTAAAATTAAACAGAATTATCTTGAACAATTGGAAACCTTGATAATCACATTTAGAAATGTAAGAAGAGTACTGGAATTTAAATGCATGGGGGATAAAAAGGCTTCAAGGATTCATGTCAAAATTATATTTGGTAAGTAATAGATTTGAATGACATGAAAATCAACAGTGACATTATGTAGCAAGGATGGAATTTAAATGCATGGGAGATAAAAGCTGCTACTAGACACCTTTGTGTTTTGGATGCTACACAGCTGCTACTAGGCCTAAATCCAAGAACTGCCCCCTGCTCGTCGTCGATACTGTCGACTTGCACTCCTTTACGATATGTTTCTGAGATAAACGCTTATGTTGATCCATTTCTATCAATACTGTGTAAATATCTCTAAAGTACTTTCTTGCGTCCTTATTGCTGATACAGGTCGACAGTGATTTATAGGACAGACACCAAACCTCTTGGTCATTGTATTACCTTGAGATCCTCTTGGAATAAAAATTATAGAATCCAAAATGCACAAATACACACACGGTCATAAGCCGACTAAAACAATGAATGTAGCAATTGTAGATATTAAAATCTTAAATAAGAAATGCCTATATGGGAATGGCTTAAAGTCAGTTCAAGACATGAAAGCCTAGCCATGGTCTTCCACGCACAATCAGTGGAAAATCTTATTCAAGTCTGTCCGTTAACACCAAGTTGTCGTTGACTAATTAAGGTTTTTCTTCTTTATATGGTAGAGGGGGCCAGACACCTCTTTTACATTGAAAACATCTCCTTCAATAGCATCTTTAATACAATTTATCAATAGAGCTACTCCTAAAAAATGAAAATTATGCGTGTTGCGATCCACCTGCTATTAAACATGTGAAAAATACACTGTCGAAAAATGTGATACTAAACTCTCTTTGGCTATTATTGCACATGGTCTTGCAAGATTTTCACATGGTTTGAACGATTATGCCAATAAAACAGGAGGACACATATGTGTCAATTTGTATACAAGGAGTTGCACCCAAATAGAGAAGGTTTCAAGTGGATGCATGCAATGTTGCTAGAGTGGTCATAGAGGCTGCACGACTATGTCACTTACGGTGTCAAATTTCATAATTACCCTTCCATTTCCGTTTTAATGGCACAACTTGGTCAATGTATATATTTTGAGTCTCCAAATACGGTGTTCTTTCTCTATATTTGAGAGATATAAAGGTTATAACACTAGTGCACTTGGCGTTCACAATTTGAATTTTGAAGATCCTAATTAGTTTGCATTGTTGTTACTTTTTATTCCCATATTTCATAGGACTTGAAAGTATTGAATCCCAATTATTGGAATTAGAGCCTAGAATTCATCTCGGCTGTATATATAGTGCTATTCATAGAGTAATTTGTCATTTCGGATTTACCATTTCGTTATGCCCACCAACTTTTAGACGAAAGTAAACCACAACGGTGGTGGCGTACTAGCAAAAGGCCTAGGGAGATGTGGTGGAACATCCCATCTACTCGGGTTAGAGTCCAGGCGTTAGCATCCTGTGTTAGTCTTAGACGGGCTGTAACTTAATTTCCAAATTGCCAAAGGATGTAGTCTAGGCAAAGCCTAGATGAACCTTTTTCTAAAAAAAACTGTTAGGCGAAAGCATTAGATTACATTACCATGTATATGATTTAAGCCTTCAATTTTGGTGTTCTTCCTATGCTTGTGAGAGATTTAAAAGGTTAAAACACTATTGTGATCCTCCTTTGGTTTTTGTATTAGTACAAAGCCTCCTTCTCTCACGTGTGGATGCATACTCTCTCGTTACAGTGGAACCATGTTAAACCTTTGTGTTGATTTCTTAGTTCCATTACATACTCGTGTGTTTTTTGCATTAATTTTTTCATTGCATTTTTTAAGTTGCACTTAGGTCGTTATAACTTTAAAGATCCTAGTTACTTTCACAATGTTGTTAGTGTTTATTCCCATTCATAGGACTTGGAGATTTTGCATCCAAACATACTAACCCGAAAATATATGATAACTATTATTATGACAAACATTTAAAAAAAAACGATAAACATGTGGAAAACCTTATGGTATAGTGGGATAAAAAAGCTCTGAAAGTATTTCATTATACCAAAAGTGTTTGCACATATCAAGTTTGATTATTTCAATCTTAAGAATCCATATATTATCAGGAAATTATAACTAACAACCCAACTTATCTTGAACTTGAACATCAATCTGTTCAACCTTTTCTTCTTCATATGCCATCCATATAAAACATAAAAAAGCTGTCTATATATCCACAATAAAAACCGTAATAATCGAACTCTTTGATAAGTTACTCAGAAAAACCACTTGAACCTTTAAGAGCTCTATACTCAGAAACAACTTTCTAGAAATAAAACCTCAATTGTTGTTGTCGATTGAGATTCTCAGATAAAAAACTTTTCATCTTCTCCAGAAAATCTTTTCTTCTTATCAAGAAAAAGAACTTACATCTACTTCCTGTGTCCCAAAGTAAGTGTCTACGTTACTATTTTACTTTGTTCCAAATAAGCCTTCATTTTCAAAAGTAAATGCCAACTTTTCATTCTACCCTTATTTATGAGATGGAGAATATTTCTCTCTCTATTATTAAGTGTAAAATTGTCCTTTGTGAAAAGATGTAATAATTATAGATTCCTAATACCATGTGCCTATTCCATTGTGGACAGTTATCTTAGGACGGAGGGAGTATTTAAAAGAAAGGTTTCGGACCGACCGAAACAATAATTGACTTCCATAAAAGCAAAATTAACCTGAAGTTCGATAATCAATAATGGACTTCCATGGACAAATTGTTCTACAACCCCATAAAATATTGAGTTATTTTTTCTAAAACAAGGCTACCATGTTTATATACACACAAAAGATGGCATCAAGAAATCTTGAATTCTTCAATAGGAAAAACAATAATGTCAATTTTGGCTTAGGATAATGGCTTGTTTGGTATAGAAGTACCTGTAAATTGCTTATTTTATTCCTCGCTCATCTTATTCTACACATTTCTAACCGTCTACATTAGTCATTATCACTTTGCTAACCTCTGCCACAATCTTTATACTTTATAGGTGTTCATTTTGTGTTTATTTGCGGGTGCAAGCATCACATGGTTCAACACAGTCTGTTTCCTTTTATGCATCGAAAACTTCCCACAAAACTGGCCGCTTGCTGTATCTCTAAGTGTTAGTTTCAATGGAGTAACAGCAGCTTTATACAACATAATCGTCAAGAAATTAAGCCCCAAGAATAAGAACTCCTCTTACCTTATTCTAAATGCCGTTATCCCTTTGATCACAGCGACTGCAGCACTAGTTCCAATCCTCCAACAGCCCGACTCCCAGAAAAACCATCAAATAGATGAAAATGTCAACAAAGATGATGCATATATATTTGTCTGTATGTATATATTAGCAGTCATTACGGGCCTATATCTATACTTTGTAGGTCCAGCATCACAAAATATGTTTCATGTGGCATTGCTGTTGGTAGTGCTTCCATTGGTCTTACCGAAAACCATTTATGCTATTAAACGGGTGTACCTGGCCCTCCATCGTGATGGGCATCCTGTTGAAGGACCAAGTTACACTTTGGTCGAAATGAACCATCAAGAAAAACATTCAGAAGGACCAAATTACATTTTGGTCAAAATGGAGCATCAAGAAGAACATTCAGAAGAAAGTTCGCCTATTTTCAACGATACTTTACGTGGATTTTGTGGGATTTTAAGGAAAAATAGATTGAGGGTGCTCCGCGAGGAACATACTGCTAAGGATTTGGTAACTCGATGTGATTTCTGGCTTTACTACATTGCATATTTTTGTGGGGGTACTATTGGACTAGCTTACAACAATAATCTTGGCCAAATCTGTCAATCACTTGGGTATATCTCCGAGACCAAAGCACTTGTCACCATCTATTCAACGTGCTCGTTTCTTGGTCGTCTTTTTTCGGCTACTGCAGACTTGGTCGGTTGCTTTTACCTCCAAACTCATACGAGTAAGTATTAGACTGAAATGTATAGTTTGTAGATGCACTATTAGCTCATCCACTACAACAAAATGGGTCTTTATGGACATGGACGGCCATCGAGTGTCATATCCTGATAGAGTACTTAATGGAACTTTAACTTTATAGGACCAAGACTTGTGTGTCTTATCTAAAGGAATTAGAACAAGTTGTTAGGGAGAAGTTAGGATACTTAACGAGTTCTACCGATGAAGTTGGCCAACCTAATAGGGCGTATTGTGTGTATCCTCCTATTAGCCTTAGGACGTTCTATTTATTGTGTCCTAGGTTTTCAATTTTACAGGACCAAAAGTTGTATGTCCTATCTAAAGTTGTTAGAGCGAAGTTGAGCAACGTAACAAGTTCTACGGACGAAGTTGACTCACCTAACAGAAAACAATGGGTAAATCTTCCTATTAGCCTTAGGACTACTTATTCTTTGCATCCTATTACGTCGCCAAACTTAATCAATAGAACTTGTTAGGTCACCTAAATTCATTCTAACAAGTTATTCTAATGCTTTTAGATAAAAACAATCAATTCTTGGTCCCAATTTGACATTGTTTATGCCCTTTCCTCGATGAATGTAGGACTATAATCCACCTGAATTCCTTTCTAATTTCTATCGGAAGACAAAAGTAATACACCTCAACCACAAGGGTTGTGGCGTATTGGTTAAGGTCGTAGGGGATGTGGTGGAATATCCCATCTGCCTAGGGTTCGAATCCAGGCATACGCAACAATTGTGACCACTGAGTTATCAGGGACTAATGTCTTACAGTCATAAATTGCCGGATTAGTCTAGGCATAGCCTAGGATACCTTTCAAAAAAAAAATGTAATACGCCTCATCATTGCCCTTTCCTTGTAATTTATATATATATGTATCTTTGCTATCTCGTTTCATAGTGTAATAAAAAGCTTTAGGTGTAACGGGACCTCCAAAAAGGATAGGAACATCCCTAGTCCCATAAACATACAGTCTAATTAAGTAATCTATTACTAAAGATCCATTTTGTTATAGTGATTTTTGACATGCATCCTCTAATTACTTTTACCTTATAATTGGATGCAGATATGTATACAGCTAGAACCGGAAGGCTAACGCTTGCAATTGTGCCAATACCCATTGCTTTTCTTGTGCTAGTTCTCTCGGACAGCAGGATTGCTTTGCATATAGCCACAGGGCTGATGGGAATCTCGTGCGGTTTCTTAATTTCAACCGCCATTTCAATCACTTCCGAGCTTTTTGGACCAAAAAGATCAGGAATCAACCATAACATCCTCATAACCAACATTCCATTGGGATCATTAATATATGGCCTTCTTGCAGCTGTAATTTATGATGCCCACATTGGCAACTCAAAAGAGGAGCTTAATGGATCGAAGGTATGTATTGGTCGGAAATGCTATAAAGACACATTTAGCTTGTGGGGTTGCTTTTCTTTTGTAGGTTTCGCTTCTAGTTTTCTGCTTTTCTTAAGAACGAAAGCAGCTTATGAAGATGATAATAAGCGGAGAAGAAATCAGATACGGGAGGAGCACAAGATTTCACCCCAGGATGTAGTCTGAGCAAAGCCCAGGTGAACCTTATCAAAAAAAAAAAAGATTTCACCACAGGATGACCGGTGCTTGATTTAGAGTTGAGAGAAATGATGAATGCTTGAGAGTTGGAAGATATGTTAAAAGTTGGTGAGACAAATTAGAAAAAGAAAGCCATTTATATTAAAAAACACTAGATTCCCACATTGCTAGACTTAGAATATTCTTATAAATTCTTTTCTATGTAGAAGGGCTATATTAGAGTTAATCTGGTAGGATTCTACATGTCTACCACATCTAGGAAACACTTATATTATTGTCTATATTGGTTATCAAATAAATTGAGATCATTCTTTTGAGTGTGTGCTAGGAAACACTTTTGTTATTGTCTACTTGGTTATCAAATAACATGCAACACCCAAAAATCTAGAAATTTGCTTTTTATTTAAAAATTTTAAACACAATANTGAATATTGTAAATCACTTGTATATTAATCACAAGTTTTAATGATTACAACCAAAGCCCCAATCTGCCAAATAGCAGACGTGCACACTTCTCTAATGCAGGGATCAAAGTTCTTGAGGCTCAAATTTTTTCTATGAAAGCAAAGCTAGAATCGTACCTATCTAATGAACAAAAACAACTATATACAAGGTACAAGTTAAAGGAAACTAAATTTTCAACAAAATCTTCAATATCTTCATGATCTTTTCCTTTCTTATCGCTTTCCTTATACTGATCTTCAACAGCAGCATTATCTTCAAAACAGCTTTAACTCTTGAACCAGCAGCTTTAATCTTCAACAAACAGTAGTATCTCTTCAAGCAGCTTTAACTTCTTCTAGCAGCTTTAACTTACTGCTGTTGACTTGCCTAGCAGTTGTAACTTACTGCTGTTCTTTTACTTACTGCTGTTCATAGAGATCCAACAATCTCCCCCTAAACTTAAACTCCAATATTTGGATTTAAGTTTCCTTGATCTGTCATCTTCTTTTCTAATTCTTCTTTATCATTTAGTTCATCATCACCTTCAAAATGATCATTTTTCTTCAGTTTCTTCATTCTTTCGAAAAACTCCTTCTCAAGCTCAGTGAGCTTCTTCTTTCTGCCTTTTCTTCCAAGAATACTTTTAAGTACCATAGGCTTCCACTTGTACTCATTTTCTAACAAATAATACTCAGTATGTCCTGAAGCTAAACTGAGCATCACCACTATTGAATTAGGAATAACTCTCCAAAATGTCACAATTTGATTCTCCATTAAGTCACTTTGAGGATCAAACATTATCTTCAAAAACTTCATCACCAATTTAGCTTCAGTAGACTCATCTTCTCCATTATGATCTCTCATACCAACCTCATACAGTTCTTCTAAATCCACCCTTGAGCATTCAGAAATAAACATTCTGATAGTTGGCTTGACTTCAAACTTCTGATCATTTCTTTTTATACTGAAGAAATACCTTTTGTTGTACTCCATCATGCTCCATCCAATAATTCTTGGAATTCTGGAACTTACTGGAATTGCAGCAATAGGTTCTTTTGATGCTTCCACCTCAACTTC
This sequence comes from Carthamus tinctorius, assembly GCA_001633085.1. Lineage (NCBI taxonomy): Eukaryota > Viridiplantae > Streptophyta > Magnoliopsida > Asterales > Asteraceae > Carthamus > Carthamus tinctorius. The sequence continues at coordinate 1,798 of LUCG01038972.1, read as the reverse complement.
CTTTTCAGTCTCTTCCCTGTCAGTCTCACTTTCCTCTTGTCTTTCTGTCTCTCCTTCACTTTCCTTTTCAGTTTCATACTCTACTATTCTCTTAGTAGCTTCTTCAACCTTCCTCTTTTTCACAACCCTTTTGGCAAGTGATTTCTTCCTCTTTAAATTTCCAATGGTTTTTGCCAGCTTAGACATCTTCTTGGGCTGCTCATCCTTCTTCTCTTCGTTTTCAGGAAATGGCTGTTTGATGTCATGAGCTTTCTTCATTCTTTTCTCTGCCTCAAACCTTTCTCCCCAATCCGACTGTAGCCTTTCCTGTTCTTTATTGTAGAGATCTTCAACCCTCTTGTATGACCACTTAGCAAAGTATACTTGTGGTTTTGTCAGATTTGCTGCCAAAAACCTCACCATCACTTTCCTTTTCTCCTTAGCCAAGACTGTTGTAGAAGGTTGCCTTGCTCTCCTTGTCACCTTCTTTTCCTGAGTTATCTTCTCCTTCATGACTTCAGCATTAAACTGATCTTGTAGATCTAGAGCAAGCAACAGGTCTTCAAAGCTCAACTTATCTCTTATCCTCTTTTCCTCAGCTTCTTCAGCTCTTAACATTTCTTCAATCTTCTTTCTAGATAGCTCTTCTTCAACCTCAGTAGGAATACCCTTCACCTTCTGCTTTGGTTCTTCTACTACCTTTTCTTTACCCTTTGCCTTAGGATCAATCTTCTGCTGTGGTTTTTCAGCCTGAACACGTGCCTTTATCACCACTCATTTGGCTTTAGCTGCAACCTTTGGTAGTTTCGCCAATAGTTCAGCAACTTCCTTCACTTTATCAGACTCTGAAGCTTTCACAACATCTTCAGTACCAACAGTCTTCTCTTGCACTGGCTCTCCCTCAACAGGAACCTCATCAGCAGTTTCTGTTTGTTTATCCTCCTTCTCCTCCCCCTGAACATCAGCTGCACTCTCCCCCTTTGTGTAAGCAGAGGAAGTAGTTGGAGTCTTCAGAGAGAATTTCTTGTGCTTTTTCTTCAGGACAAGCTTTAGGACAAGCTTCTTTAATTTACCAATCTAAACCTCCTGCTGATTAACTTGCCCTTGCAGCTTCAGTATCACCTTTTGCATGACCTCCATTCTTTCTTCCAGTCTCACCTTATTTTGAGTAGATTCAAAAGCCACCTCACCAATGGTTGTCATCAAATCATCATAAGAGTATCTACTACCCTCAACCTTTTCAGATGGGGTACACATCTTAGAGGTATCCTTGGGAACAGTAGTAGCAGCCTAATGCCTAGCAGAAGCACTAGCTACCCCCTTGGTTTCTTGGCACCAGGGACCTTTAGATGATTGCTCATCCAAAGTTGCCGTAGGGGAGGTCTTAGTCATGTTCACCCTGTCCTGAGCCCCACCTTGTGGTGACCTAGTAGGGTGAGCCTCACTGCCCACATGCCCATCCATCTCTTTAGAGGGCATCTTCTTTATACTTGAGCTGGGAGACACTCTTAGGGATTCCCTTTGGATAGTCTCAAGTGGAGAGTGCTCCACAAAAGGGCTTTTAGGCTTAGAAGTTGTAGGTCCAGAGGAGGAAGGAGCTCCTTTGGTCCTTTTCTTATNTGTGGGCTGCAAGCCTGATGCCTCACCTATGGAAGGATTCACTCCCATCATTGTAGAGAACAATGGGTTGAAGGTTGTGGTACCGGATCTCTTCATATTAGGGTAAACCTTTACAGAGAGAGGTGTACCCTTATATGTGAGAGAGATCCCCGTCAATTCCTTGGTGATAACTTCTTGTACAAACCTTGGATAAATCATA
>LUCG01038951.1:0-11620 GCA_001633085.1 Carthamus tinctorius | reverse complement strand
ATATATATATATATATATAGGTTAAATCCTGTAAAAACCATTTTATTAGTGAAAACCCGTGAGAATCGACTAAAAAATAATTTTTTTACGATTTTTTTCCATCAAATGTNGTTTCACATATATTTTTTTTTTCATAAGGTGAGTATCATCCATGAATTGGTTTCATAATATGAATCAAAATTTTGTATATTTTCAATTCATAATATGAATAAAAATTTTATTTTTTGCATGGATGATACTTACATTATGAAAAAAATATATGTGAAACAATAGTTAAAATCATAGTACTTGATAAAAAAAATCGTAAAAAAAGTTATTTTTTAGTCGGTTCTCATGGGTTTTCACTAATAAAATGATTTTTATTTGATTAATACTCTCTCTCTCTCTCTCTCTATATATATATATATATAGTACTTCAAAAAAAGATGATACACTTGGGGGTTGAAAGGTGATTAGAGCTAAATTTTATACGCACCGACTATACTTCTCTCGAGCATTATGCATCCGTCTGCACCCAAAGTCACAGTGACAAATTTAACCTTTGGCAACCTTAAGAGCATGGAAACAAGCGCGCTTGGAACAGTTGGAGCTTTAGTCCATGCCTGTTGGGTGTACACAAATGTTAAATCCTAGCTGTAATAAAACATGAAATTATGCAGGCAAAGCAACCATATTAAGATAAATTCAGTTTGATTTATTGGATGAGAGAAGTACGATCTAAACATTTGTCATCTTTTGCAGACAGACTTCCTCTGCCTGCCCCTCCTCCTCACACCTTCGACCCTAACAGTCTCCACCCTCCGCACCTGTGTGGAGAAATGTCTTTTAGAGCGTGCCCGGACCACAATACTCTTCTCTTTCTCATCTTATCTAGGATAGGCGCTACTCCAAACTCGGCTCAAAATACCTCATTTCCACTAGGGTGGAAATGGGTCAAGTTGGGTTGGGTTCGGATTCAACCCATTTATGAAATGAGTTGAGAATCTCAACCCAACCCAACCCAACCTGTTTAATTAAATGGGTTGAGATTTTCAACCTGTTAAATAAGTGGATTGAACCTAGGTTAACGGTTAACCCATTTATTTTTTGAAATCTAAAATAAACCACAACCACAAATGCAAATAAAGTGTTCAAAATTTGAATAAAACACAACCACAAATGCAAATAAATTGTTCGAAGTTTAGTTGTCGCCATCGGCCACTTTGGTCGTCGACGTCAGTCGCTAGAAAGCATATTGCAACGGCTAAGTTTTTTAGTATGGAAAGGAAGTATGATTAGGGAATGGTTGATGGTCCGTATGGAAAGGAGGCATTTTATTAGGGTTTCACTTCATATTGAATAAAATAAATTATATAATATTTTAAACCGATATTATAATTACATTATAAAATTTAATTAATAACAAAATAAAACTATATAATATTTTAAATGGGTTGAATACAGGTTGGAAATTTCAACCAAACCCGACCCATTTAAATAAATGGGTTAGGCAGGCTGACCCATTTACTTAAATGGATTGAAAATCTCAACCCAACCTGCTAATTTTGGGTTGGGTTTGGGTTAGGTTGGCGGCTTGGTTCAATTTTTGCCACCCCTAATTTCCACCACCTCCATCTTCCTCTCATGCACCTTCTTTGCCCAACACCATACAACATAGTCGGGGTTTGTTTGGATGGTTTTCCATTAATAAGTCTTGTATGGATAAAGTTGATTGTGTGGATTAACCTGTTTGTGTATATTGCGAGGTTTTTTTTCATAGATGGAAGGAGCATGCTTTTAATTGGGAGGGGTAGGTTTGGAAAAAAAAAAACTTGGCTTTCTACATAACACTCTACCTAGAAGCATATTGTACAAGCCATTTTCTATATCATTAAGCCACTACCATTTAATCATCTATAGTTGTGAGTCCCATTAAGACCATTAAGCTGTTAACAAACGAGCCTTTAGTCTGATGGTGCTACCCTGAAGAATTTTCCCTTCAACTTTAGCGGGACCTTCTTGCCACACAACATTGGTGTTACCTCCCTCCCCTCCATTTTAAGTTTTTAACCAAGAAAAATACCACCCACTAGACTTCTCAATCAATATCAAGACAAATACCAAGACAATCAACACCTACTAGACTTCTATAATTCTTCTAGCACATTATCTAGTCGTTCTCCAAACATGCACGGGGAAGCCACAATACATTTAAAAAAGACTTTGGGTAGAAAGCAGATATTCTAGTAATTAAATTTCCACAATACATATAATATGAGTGCATGCAACATTTCAGATCTTGATATTCTAGTAACTCAAATATGAGCAGATATGTAACATTAGGGACGATAAAAGAATGTCCAATGCTTTATTAGTGCAGAGTAGTTGCCGATGGGAAATTGAAATTTCCAGGGGTCGGGTACCATTTTAATTCAAAAAGAAATTATCTGACCAAAAAGGAAGGTACATTTAGAAAGGAAGGAAGCTATAAACAGAAAAGTTTGAAGGGGCAGCTTGCCTGTGGAAGTTTGGCCGAGCACACAACGTAGTCTGATAAATATAGAAAATCATCCAACCCTTCCCTTAGCTTTTCAGCATCAATTAGAATAGGTATACTCCTCCGATTTGCCTGCACTGGTAGCATTTAACAGGAATAATTTGTTTCCATTTTGGTATAAATTATATTGTTTAGTAGCCTATAAGGAAGCTGATCAAACGAACAATCCAAAACTTTGTGCAGCTGGTGTAAGCCAAACAAGAAACAAAGAGGTTTCTATTCTGACAAATAAGGTGACAATCTATTAGGGCTTTTCAAAGAAAGTGGAAAACCGAGAAACCAAGCCAAACTGTTTGATCTGAAACCGAAAAACTGATAACCGAAAAATCCGAAAACCGGAAAGAAAAAGAAGAACATGTATACACGGGTCGGTTTCGATTTTGAAATTTAGGTTCCATGGGTATCCGACCAGAACCCGGATGTAATACATATAATATCATAATATAGTATAATTAAATATTATTTATTTATTTATTAACCCAAAGTTAAATGAGTGAAGTCTTTTCTTTTTGTTGTCAAGTATTATGATGGATGATTAACTTTGGTGGCATGAAGTTGTGAAGGAGTCAACATTAACCGAAAAATGGATGTTTTTAAACAATTACACTTATTTTAATTTCTAGATCTTGGATTATTTTTATTTAGTTGTTATGAAATTGGTCTAAATGTTATACCTCGGTACCACTTCTGTATTGCAAATGATATTTTTCATAAATCCGGGTAAACAGAACCGTAAGTAACCATGAACCGAACCACAGGTGGGCCTTAAGTTCGGTTCAACCTACGGTTCGGGTACCCAGGTATCTGCGTTATGCGGTTCAGTTCACATTTTCTCTGCTAAACCGAACCAAACCATGAACACCCCTAGAATCCATAATTGGGTCATAGATACATCACATCTATACGAAAGAATACAAAAACTAAACCGTAAATAAGATCTGAAACCACAACACTTACCTCATGTGCAACAAGTAAAGCGGTTTCATGCAATCGTACATCAAAATAAGTAAGCTTCACTCCATCCAATGCAGATGTTAAAGTTAAGCTGGAGAGGTCACTCGGAATCATCGGGGGCGACCCTGGAGTATGAATGCAAGTTCGAGTTTTCCTGGAAACAAGAGAACAAAAAAGAACTATTTTTGATTTGCAGCTTCAGACTTCCTACAAATGCTGAAACAGATTCTGAAGTCGATTGGTTTTACATTACATTCAGCAAAATAATTGAATATTTTTCAATAACTAGGTCTCAGAGAAGCAAAACCAAAATAAAGAAAGATGACTTCCACAGTTCCACCCCCACCCAACCCTTTCTCCATTGGGATCCAAATGGAATATTGTCAAGAAGAATAGCCACCATACATTGTGTATACTACTAATATGCCATATATAGTCTACAAGTTTGCACTACAAGGGTGGTAGTGTGGTGAATAAAGACAAAGGGATGATAAAATCAACCGGAGTTACGAATCCTGCCATCTACATACATGCTTGTGGCCACTGATATCTCAGGGATGTGGGTGAAGCGTGCAGTCACGACTTGCATGAAATTAATTAGTCTGGGCGAAGCCACGTATAGCCCATTTCAATACAAAAAACTTTAAACTACAAACATCCTAAAACAGATCATGTCTAATCTAGTAACCACTAACCGGTGGAACATTTCGTGAGAATTGCAGAAATTAGTTGGTCACTTGGCCATATGTGGTGCCTTTCATGAAGGTAACAAGAGGTGAAAAAATGAACCGATACATGACATAGGTATCCTTACGTTTGATTATCCACAATGACATAGGTGAATGGTGAATTTCCCTCTTCAGAAACCTGCAAACAAGAAAGACCAAGTTGACATATCTGTGATGAACATTATCCAAAGATCAAATCTCCCTGCCACTATAACAAAAGGTTTGTACAATCTATTGAAATTAACATTATAAGTTTTGTTCACGTATACAAATATCAAAATTGCGCAAAGTTGATTACTGGCAACCCCAACCATCCCCACATGGAACCCCCGCCTCCAAGGACACAGAGGTGAGGGGAACTGAACTACACACAGAAAGCACTATTCGCATACTCAGATAATGGAAGCAAGTGGCAAGGAATTTGGTGATTTCCTCGTGCTTTATAGCTATGTAGGCTCTTGTCTTTTTATTCTTTCAAAATTATGGCTTATAATTGTGCTTTCTAATTTCTTGCAAGCCATGGGTCTTTAAGGAAACAACCTCTGCAAAGATAAGGTGAATGCAGTCTTACCCCTATAGCCTACCTATGGATGGGATATTCTGTCCCCGGGACACATTAAGAAATAAGTTTGCGGCGTCCTACTGCTCCAATAATCAAATTCTTCAACACATTTTTGACTTGGGAGACCTAAGTAAGTACTAGGATTCTGTTTAGAAACTGGAAATGGCTTGTTTTTCAGGGCCATTGGCCCAAAATTTATAAAACTATATTAACATTGTTTTTCAAGACTCCTATGCAGATTAAAGATTAAAGAGCTGCTTACTGAATAAGCACTTACCAAGTCGCTTTCCGTACCAAGTAGAATGGCAAAGATGAAAAATCTTACCCGGTAAGTGAGGGTGGTGACTCTTATCCAGTATGCTGTAAGCGGTTACCGGGGGATGGACGCTTACCAACAATCCATTTTGATGACCAGGAATCTTACCCGATAAGGTAAGTGAGGGTGGTGACTCTTGCTGGTATGCGCTTACCTGGTAAGCCTTTTATAAACATCCCCTAATTCTCTTCAATGAGAAATTATTTTCTGGAACAGCTGTATCTTGATGACAGGGACGATTGAAGTTGCTATATATGAGTAGGGACGAGCAAGTGCCTAACACAATCATATGATACACCTGAATATTTTACTCTTTTCAACAGCGATTTTCCTTACCACAAAAAAAGAGACATCTACACCATCAGCTTGTAGTTCTTCCAATACTCCTCTCCCTTGAGCGTCATTGGCAACCTGACAAATAATTTGACCAATGGGGAACACTTCTGAATATATAAGATAGTCTGAAACAAACAGGAAAGAAGAAAGAAAGAAAGTTCAACAGAAACACCTCTCAGATTTGTACATGTATGGTATTAACAATATCTTAGATTTGGTGGTCTGTTGGTGCCTTGGTGGATCTCTAGGACGACTGTGGCTTCTTACCCTAAACCTAACGACAATATCAGAAGCACTAACATGAAGGAAAAAATGCAGGTGACTCATTTGTTTTATTTGGAGATTCATACCGGTAGTAACCAGTAAGGTCCAGTTAACACTACAGTTAATTTATCAACCATATTACGTCAAGTTTGTTTGACTACTGGAACTTTTATAAGAGGAGTTCACAATTTGTGATTTCAGTGATACTTATACTTTTAACTTATGGTAATTAGGATTGATCTAAGTCCAATAACATTCTACAGGGAACTCTGGTTACAGTTCTATTGAGCATCTGCGGTTCATTGGCAAAAATCATTTTCAGGTGAGATTATTCCTTTTAAATTGTGAGGTTGAATATGCCTAAACAGGTGTAAATGAAGGGATATACATACAGTAACAGAATAAACAATTGGACATAATAAACACAACATACACCTCNTCCTCTCTTCCTTTTATCTTTATGTTTCTCATGGAGACTTACCACTAGCATAAGAACACACTTAAAACACATAAATAGTTCTAGTATTGAAGTCTTCAGCATATTTAATGCGCATATTTCATACCTTGGATATCAACCTTGCATTTAATCCCAGACGAGCTGCACAAGTTAGGGCATTTCCTGCATTGCCACCTCCTTGAACCTAAGAGAAAATTTGAGTGAATAATAATGGTTAATTTTAAGCCAAAAGCAACTTCTAAATTCAAAGAACTTCAGTAAACTTCTACAATAAAGGTAGACATAGTTGGAATGGAATGCAAACATGATGGACAAGAGTTCCTTAACTAATTTAACACCCCCAAAATAACAGCCATTTATTTAATTAAGAGAGTAAACCATTTACAAGTATTTTGACTGTTCCAACTTCCAACAACAATATCATCAAGCCAAACAAAGTTCGAATGACTAAAACTAATAATAAGCAAATTAAATCAACCACCCTTGCAAAAACAATAAGCAGAATACGAAGCATCAAGACCCCACCTCCGGGTGCGATATACCGGCATTATTTGGTTTGCTTCAATTCTCAATGAAAACTGAAACCTCAATTACAGAAGAAAAAAAAAACAGGATTACACAGAGACAGACCATCGAACTTTGGTGATTCTGCATAAGTTTAAACTGTAAATTTCTTGCAATAGCCGTTTAAAAATCCATTAAAATATCAGCTAGTCATTGCATAACCATAGACAATGATTCCACACATCATTTACACGTGTTTAGGCCCTAAACTTCACAATTCAAAAGAATCATCTCACTTGAACATGATTTTTGCCAATAGGAGTTTCCTCCAAAACGTTAGTGAGCTCACTCGGTTCAATCCATCCTAATTACCATAACTACAAAGTAAAACCATCACTGAAATCATCTTATACAAGTTCCAGTAGTTGAAACAAACTTGACCTAATTTGATTGATAATTATAATATCAACTGGACTTTACTTTACTGCCTGTGTAAATCCCTAACTAAAACAAATGGATCAATCCAACTTTAACTACTTCTCTACCAGTATGAATCTCCAAATAGAAAGAAAAAAAAATGAATCACCTAGATGTTTACCTTCATGCTAGTGCTTCTAATCTTGTCATCAGGATTAGGATAAGCAGCCACAGTCGCCAATAGATCCACCGATACACCACCAAATCCAAGCTGTAGTCGTTAACACCATTAACAAAAATCCACCACAACTTCACAACTTCAAAAACTAACATCAATAACGAAACACGTACCACGACTGGAGATTCAGGCGCAGTCGCCGGCGGCGGCGACATGTTTACCCTAAACATCGCTCCGGTGAGTTAAGATTACCGGAAGAAAAAAAAAGGTGAATAATGCGATGATGAGGTAGTGAAGAAATACACCTGGAGGTAGTAGTGGAGCAGTGAATTGAGCGTGAAGAAGAAGAAGAAGAGCAAGTGAAGGTTGGGAGGATGGCGGTGGTTATAGAAGAAGATATGGCGGTCATTGTCAGCCGTGTTACGGTGGCGCGTGGGCGAACGTAAACCGACTTTGGCTGATTTGAGAAGTGGATGTTGTTGATCCTGTTACCTAACTTCTGTTTCCAATAAAACTTGGGTGATAACACCTGTGAGGGGTTGTCTTGAAGTGCTGTAGCGTGTTGGTTATCGTTCGGGGTTCAAATTGTCGGGATTAGTCAGGCTTTGGCTCGGACATCCTTAAAAAAAGAAAAACGTCCGGGAGGGGCTGTGGATGGTATTTCAGTCTATCCAGGTTCGATCCTAAGAGGAGTCAATTTGAAAGCATAGAGGAGTATCCAGTTTTTGGGTTGGTCGGGCTCTAGGTCCAACATAAGCTGGGTTGGGACAACGGTGTATTAGTGGGTTGTCCGTAGATGCCCGATACCGCCGGAGAGATGTATGTGCGTGTTTCGTGGTAGTCGTTTATTAGTTCGATGTTGCTATGTCTACCAAAAAAAAAAATTAGGTGATTCTTAACTTTTTTTGCCACTTTCAATCATTTTCGTTTGGTATAATATCAACATCATGCTATTCAGGGGTGTTGCTTATTTGAAAAGGCTTGTTTGTTTATGTAAAAGTGTCTATCAACCAATGTTGGAAAAATCGTTAGGCGGTGCTTGAACGGCTGACCCCCTTTAGCAAGTACTCGGATTAAGCTTTTTTATGTATAAATTTGAAAATTATACATATAACATGTTCATAAATCATAAATAATCAAATGTAAGGATGATTGTTCATCGCACCCAATATGCATGTTTAAAAACACCAGCATAATTGTTTAAAAATTCAAATACTTCAAATAAAAATATTCGTTCTTAATATTATTATTATTTTTTGATCGAGTTTGACCGAGTACCGAATAATTGGCCGATTTAGCCCAACTCGCCTTGGCTAAGACCCGAGTAGCGAGTAATCACCGAGTACTCGGCCGCCTAGTCAAAGTTTTATAACAATGCTATCAACTCACTTGATGTTGAAAATGAGTTTTATAAAAAGGTTTTTGAATTAGCTTATTGATTTATCAAAACGTGATAAGTAAATAAGTTGTGTTTAGTGGTTGGCAAATCTTGGCAATCAAGAGATCGATACCTGAATCAGACCCAGCATGTGGTAGAAACCCAAAACGAGATCGATACCCAAATAGAAAGAGAGCAGGTTGGTAACGATAAGGTCAGAATCAAAGAGAGCAGGTTGGGTAAAGCTGATATAACAATCAAGGCTTTGAGAACTTATGAGTTACGCTATCGAATGCCTAATTAATTTTAGATTTCTAAAGAGAGTGAACTAAATACATATATAATTTATCTTCACCTCAAAAACAATTAATAAGTCCTCTTCTTTACTTTATCTTTTTCTATATCCAAGTCACATTTTCTCAAAAGCGAAAATTACTTCATTTTAACATTAGTGATCGATCATAGGAGGAATCACGTATAGTATAGAAACTCCATTTTTAATTAGGTGTTGTTATATGGACCTCATTTAGTCTTTGATCCACTCACATAAAAGTATATCTCCCTATACTGGGTCTCACTTGTACAATGACATAACTCTATCCATTCCCCCTAGTAGGAGGGGTCCATCTATAAATTCCTTTTTAAACTGTACTATCTTTATGGCATTTTAAAAGGGTATAAATGATCATATTGATTGTATTATTTAAGATATAAAAGACGACAAAAATATTATTAACATATTTATATGTCTTTTAATAATCGACGTTTATGTCATTCAACTACGTTTTAATCTATAAAAAAATGCAATTTATTCTATATTTCGTACATATAAAAAAACACTATCATAAAATTAGTTCAAGCTTCAGCAAACTACGCCTTTCATTCATATTTTGTTAACAGTTACAAGATTAGTCCTTATGCTTTTGAAATAACAGGTTCTATCCTTATCATTTTCAACTTTAGTTAGTGTGAACTACCATGAACTATGAAGAAAGAAAACAACAATGAACTATAAACCATAACAACAAAAAAAATAGTCTACTCTAATACACATACACACCAAATACGACTCACCCAAATTTTGTTACCTGAACATAAAAAACCAGTAAAGATCCCAATAATTTTTTTAGATGCCTCCATTACACCGGTCCCTACAGTAACCAGAAGGATGTAAATCAACACATGTATCCTACTGGTAGAGATATTGTGCTAAGGCTCAAACCTAGAGCCTCGCACGTGGATTACATCCACGCATCTACCGCTGGAACAGATTAAAAGGGAAAGTTTTCCAATAATTTTTAGCCACATAGCATCCATTATTCCTTATTTTAGCCTAAGAACCGAACGTGTCAATAGATATATTGTCCAGGAACAAAAATATAATTTACTCCCAAAAAATTCCACATTATCATTTTGGTCCCTTTTTCCCCATAAGGGAAACTCTCTTCTCTTCCAATCTAATCTCTAATATATATAAAAAAAATTAAAAAAAAAAACTAAAGTTTAGAAGATTTTGAGGTTCTGTACAATTCCAAATAAAACAAACTACTACAAAGAACCTTCACTCCAAAAAGGCTTCCATTGAAGTCTATATCCACCATGCTCACTCATACTCCCTTTTAATCTATAAAATTCCGGTTTACTACGAACCGTTGTAAGCGGGCCCGACCTATTGCTTAAACCGATGCTCACTGAACCCCCTGCCGTTGCATCGAAACTTGAACCTGAAGCAGAGGCAGATCCAAAAAAAAAAAAACAATAGCACAAAATTATCACCGTCGTATAAAATAATAAAAATACAAAACAGTGAGAATCACTGCAATTTCAATTATTTACGGTTTGGGCATTTTGCGTTCCATACCATTAAAACTCAAATTTAAGTTTCGATATACTACTCCAGCCTCTCAATTTTCCAGTAATAACACAAAACACATAATATGGGTAGCACCTTCAAAAGAATAAAAATCTTGTCCCCGAAACTCCATATTAGCTATTTAGTGATTATATACTTAAAAATAAACAACGTTAAAAATTACTGATTTTGTCTCTGTGATTTCAAAGTTTCAGTTTTTATCTCTATAGTTCGCAATATATTTGTATTTTTGTTCCAATTACTAATTTTAAGAAACAGGAATGGAAATAGAAATTAAAATATTGAAATACAAATCATAGGGACGAAAACAACTATCATGTAAAGGGTGTGTTTGATACAGAGAAAAGAATTGGGGAGAATTGGAAATGGAAATGGAGGGAAATGGAAATGGGGAGAAATGGAAATTGGGTGGAGAACTGGAATTGATCCCTTGTTTGGTATTATCAAAGAAATGATGCGGAAAAATGGCAAAGGTGTCGGCGGCAAGTTGAAGGGCAGGCAAGGGTGGATGTCAAGGTGAAGGATGGACGACAAGGGAGGACGGCTAGGGCGGACCATTTCTCGGCATTTCTCCTCAAAATGGAGAGATGCATTTCTCTACTTTTTACACTATAGACCAATTCCCATGAATTCAATTCTCCGTCCAAAATTGAGACCAATTCTCCCAAACAAGAGAATTTCATTTTCCTCCTTTCAAGTCTCTCTACCAAACACCCCTAAGGTTGAAAAAACAATCAATTTTAAATCACGAGAACAAAAATAATAATAAAATACAAACTATGAGGATGAAAACCGTAATTTCAAAATCGCAGAGACGGAAATAGAATTTTTCACAAATCACAGGGACAAAAAACGTAATTTACTCTATTTTTATTAGTTTATCATTTCATTCTATCTATTCAATAAAGTAACGATTTGTCAGCAGATAATTGGTGGATTAGAAGAAGTTCTAAGAAAAGAGATTTGCAAGGACCCCCCGGAACAAAATAAGATTTTTGTTAAAAATGATGACTTTCATTCTTATAGTTCATTTTTGTCTCTATGATTATTATTATTAGAGTAAATTACATATTTGGTCCCTGTGGTTTACACTTAATTGCACTGTTGGTCCCTCTTT
>LUCG01038889.1:3310-16593 GCA_001633085.1 Carthamus tinctorius | reverse complement strand
AGAGAGAGAGAGAGAGAGATTGGGCGTTGCGTGATTTGTTCCTTTTTTCAGTGTGTGATTTTGTTTCTGCAGCTTCTGATTCTTGTTTTCTCTTCTTATTTATTCCTTGTCTGTTACAGCAGCAGATATCATCTACTCTTTTCTCTGAATTCAGATCATCACGCCTTCTTCATCTTCCATCCAACAAAACCATCACTGTAAGTTTCATCGTCTTCTTCATCCATCCAGATATGCTTGATTTTGTTCATCTTTTTTTTTTCAAATTACTTCTGTGAAAATAACAATCTATTATTGTATGATTTAGGCTTATAACTCTTCATGACTTCTTATTATGTCTAATTCTTGCATCTATATATTGAGCAAATCTGTATATGTTTTTTGTTTTTTGTATATGAGATCCAAGGGGTTATTAATTCCTTCGTTTGCGTGTGCATCTCTAGCTACACCATCACTGTGTGTGTGTGTGTGTGTGTGTGTGTGAGTCGTTAGGTTACTTTATTTCATGAAGAACCCGATTCTCACTCACCACAACAAAAACGACTACAAACTTACCTTTTTCTACTAATAAATCTAGACAGAGATGAAATCTCAAATTTTCTGATTGATTTCCAAATTGGTTTTTGATGGTGTTGGATTTCGTTGAATTAATATAATTTCAGAAATGGATAAAGGTGGAAGATCCAGTCGGTTGATCTCAACTCTCATGCAACCAACAGGTACTAATTATTCTTTCCTTTTATTCACTATTTTTAAAATTTGTACTCCATCAATATAAAAGAAGCCAACTGGGGCAGCCTGGTTGGTAGAGGGGTCACCCTCATGGAGTAGAAGTCCCAGGTTCAAACCTGGGCAGAGTCGTTTTTAATCTAATAAGGTGTTCACTAACAATTAATTAAGCTGCCCGTTCAAAAAAATGTGCAACAATTAACTCCACTTATAATTGAATTCAGTTATGAATCTTTTTCTATTTGGTTGGAAGAAAAACAAGTAATTAAGAATAGTAGAAAATTAACTAATTTTTGTGGATTGAAAAGCTTTTCTGTATGTTTCTTTGGGGTTCTTTTAATTAAATGTTTATGGTGTGTGCATTGATATAAGGTGGGAATGGTGATGTTTTCTTGGATAAATCATCAAAGAAAGAGAAGTTGAGAAGATTGAGTTCTATGGATCTACTTGGTGAAATGAATCAACTTTCCCACCCTCTGGCTACCAATTCTGCTACCAAGAGAGTCAAGGTTGCCAAAAAGGTGAGGAAAATATATAATCATGATCTCAATTGGTCATAATGGGTTATTACTCCCATAAGTATGATTTTTGTTCAATTTAATCTTGTAGTTTTCTCATCGTTGTGGTGCGATTAATCTGGTATCTGCACCGACGCGGAAGCTACGTTCAGGTTTGTGAATGTATTTATTGCCATTTTCTATGTTATCTCTTGATCTTGTAGCATTAAAAAGTTGTTACGTCTGATTTATTTGGTTAAACTAAACCCACTTTTGATGGGTCTAAGTAGTGTTAATTATTAACTGATTCTTCAAAAATGGAGACAATCATAGTGGAATTCCTTTATCATTTTAGTTGGTTAATTTGCAGCAATGAAGAAAAGAGAAAATGAGGTGGGGGAACTACCCAAAGATTGCACAAAGAAACACAAAGCCATTGAGATCAGCAATCCATCTGAAGCTCTACCCAGCCTTGGTTTTCAGCAGGAATTCAAAGACTCAAAAATGTCATCTGTCGTGACAAAAGATGAGGAAGAAGTAGCCGAGGCTTTATTTGTGCTGGCTCAAACCGCTCTCAACATAACTCCGCAAATAGAAGTAAAACCACCCTCGCCAACCGCTCTCAACACAACTCTGCAAATGGAAGTAAAACCACCCCCATCGTCACTTCTTGTTGAAGAAACCATGCCTCCAAATGGGAAGAAATCACGGAACAGATGTTCGGTCCATGTTTACATATGCAGTTTCATTAAGCTTCTGCAGACTAAAACACACAAAGTATCGAATCAAGAAATATCCGACATCATCCCACAAACGATAACCAACAACGACTACGATAGACCGAAAATCACAACGGAGACTATGGCTTCACAGGTTCTAACGAATCCTGGTTTCAGTTCACAACAGGTCACCTTTTTTGTTCTACATGCTATCTTAGTATTTAAACAATCTCCAAAGCCCCAAATAATCTTTTTTTATTTCTAATGATCACAGGTGGTGCCATATTCCGACACCATGGACCAACATCATGCCCAACCATCGACACAGAACTTGACATCTACAGGTTGCTATCAAAATTGGCAAAGCCAAAGACACGACAGAACGGGACCTGTTTCGGGTTCTAAGTACACACAAGGTTCGTTGCTACAAGCACTTGGGTCCAACATAGAACAACAAAGACGATGTATCTCTATGTCGCTATTGGCAGCTGACAAAGGGAAAATGAAATTAAGTGATTGTTCTTCAGGCTATGACGAGAAAAGGGGTTTATTCTTTGTCGATGGCCCCATGCTCAAGTTAACCTTGTAATAAGAATAAATGACTTTTGAATTATAAACAAGAAGCACAACACCATATAATATATATATATATATATATATATTATAGTTATAGAAATGACAATTCACACCTTACCTTGTGCAATGTAAGTGTCACCAAGTTACCTCTTTAACATTGAATTGTAGCAGCCTCTTTTTAGCACAAGTCTTAGTAAACAATATTTCATTTACAAAATGCAACCGTAGGATAATGACTACATTGAAAGAAAATGGTTTTTGATCAAGTATGAATCATGGAAATGGAGCTTTAATTTCATACACAAAATGTTGAGTAAACAGAAGAAGAGCAGACAGAAGTTGTAGTCGATTTCTGGAAATAGAAGAGACAAGTAGCATGCATTTCATTCCTGCTTTTCCAACTCACCCATTCTCTCTATGATTGCCTATATGAGAAAAAAAAAACATTACAAAATTATCTACTATACCTAATGGTATTATTATATATTTGCATAAAGATAATGTATAGATGTAAGAAAGAAGAAGATAGATGTACCTTCTTGCTTGTTTCTTGGAATTCCCCAGCAAGAATGAACTCATCTAATATCAGATACACCTTTTCACAATTCACAAGAAAAATGTGTGAAAACCAACACTGCTAAAAGTACTGACCTTAAAGGTACAAATATGTTGCCATTAGTTTGTGTTAGGATAGTTATAGGATCATGATAAAAGGTTGCTGTCAGAACAGCCTACATGCAAAATGCTTCAAAAAGACCTCCCCAAAAGTTGGTTGAACTTAAGGGCCACCTTAATACACCAAGGTTCTTTGGCTTTCATGCAATATTTTCTTGTATATTACAGAGACTGCTTCATCAACTAACTCATACATTCCAATCACAAAGGAATAGCTTTTTTTCGAAGTAAATAATACTTACGCACACTCCTCAATTTTGGTGAGGTTTGAACCCTTGACCTCCTAGGAGGCTTGGCTGTACTGGTAACCCGAATACTATTGGGTCAATGACCCTTTGATCACAAAAGATTAACCCTAATGGTTGCTTCAAAACTCTCCTCAGGAAGCACTCTCCAAGCACGATTAGAACCAACCCCTCCCCAAAAGGACTTGCTGATATCAATTTGGTTATCTCATATTACTGAAGGGAACTTTAAAAAATCTAGAAAAGGTCAAACATTTCCCCAACACCATATCCGTGGTTAAATTTAGCAATTTTCATGGTATTGATAGAGCATTAAATTTGCATGTAGATAAAAAAAAAGGAAAAGCAAAAGCTTCCATCAAAGCACAAAAAAAGTATCAAAACCAAGAATTTTGCATACCTTATGGAAGTTAAAGACCAAGTCTAGTTCGCACACGTTGCTGAAAAAGTGATCAAGTATTTCAACAAATAAGTGGATTCCCTCCAAATAAGCTAGCTCATTATCGGTTATATCAACGCAAAGTGAGAAAAATAGCCCCGCATATCGCCTGTAGATAACTTTGTGAGTACGAAACTGCAAGAAGAAACATATAAAACAAATTAATATCTGTAGCAGCACATAGAAGTAGAACAACAAAATGCAAGTCAGTTGTCTTGTTAAATATTTTAGGAAAACTTTCACAAATATGAAATACGTAAAGTAAGTTCAGAACCACACTTTCAACAAAAAAGATGAATTTAATTAGCAAACTAATGTTCTCCACTCTAGACAACCAATAACAAAATTCATGGATCCTGACTTGTGTAGTATCAATGTCTTGATAGGTTTGTTAGATGCTAGACAAGCACATCGGAATCAAAGGCAAATGTATCATCTGATCATTGACTATGTATACAGGTGGTTATGGGAAACGCAATTTTGGCCTTTCAAAAAGGAGACAAGATGATCGACTCCCAATACCTATGCATCATACACTGTTTGTTCATAATTTCTTTATCAAATTCTTTACCAATATCATGAATCATATCCTTGCATTATGGCATCAAAAACCTAACCCCCTCGAGTGCCTCTTTTGCATCCAAAACAAAGAATTTGCTACAACCAATAATACATTATTAATAGGATGTCTATATTCTTCATTGTGTAAAGAAACATAGGGCAGCGCAACAATTGATCGTTGTGCTTGTGCCCCAAATCTAGCAACACATTTGGCAACAAGGGTCTTCAAATGAGTAAAGCAGTTTCCATTGAAGTTTTTTTTTTTTTTTTTGCAAACTATGGGGGTATTCTAGGAAATGTTTCACTATAAATTAAAGCCATTTCAGAACTGTGAAATCCTAAAAATATAGTATCAATTAGTATTAGAGTTATCATCTTGTTCAGTTGTTTGTTCCACAATTTTCATGATTGGGTAACTTTTTTATTATAATTTTCCTGTACGAGCTATTTCATTTCGTTTGCAAGTTGGCTACACTTTACAATGTTACAATGTGCATATAGAAATGTAATATGCACAATTAACATTTTAACAAGCTGGTCCAGGTCGAAGCATTCTTCATGTACCTCAACCCCATGAGATTTTATTTTTAACAATCAATATCAATGCCCTTGATAATTTTAAACAATTTACAAAAATACAAGCTCAAATACTACCTGTTATGAATTGCATGTCGAACAAAGAAAAGGCTGATTTCTGCAAGAGCTAAACAATTTTTTTTCTGTCAACTGTGGGTGTCCGGGCCAGCTTGCGCCCACCTTGACTGATCCCAGGGGCCCTGGAGAACAACCAGGAAAATCCCCAAGCCTTATTGCCAGTTGAGCTAACCCCACAAGGTTGTCATCAACTTTGTAGGCACCCCGCTCCTATACAATTATCAAAACCTACTGAACTCAAAGGATCACTTCATGTAGCTATAATTCTCTAATTCTCTATCACATGGAACTGTTTCGTAATAAACAGTGTTTCAAATACCGCTAAGTGGAAGCTAGGCAATTGAGTGATCTTCTAGCACTTTCTCACCTAAGTAGGGATTAAGGAGATGCTTAAGCAGAACCATAGGGGGTTCATTTTAGTATGAAAAAAATGATTCTTAGATTTTGTAAGAATTAAGAACTAAAACTTAAATACCATATATTTTCCTACAACTGCTTTTCTAATCAAAAGATCATAAAGATTGCCTACGCGTTGAAAAAAGTTGATTGTTGAATATAAGCTCAAAAAGGTTGATTTCTCTATGCTTCAATTTTAGAGAAAAACTTAGTTCAACAATTAACCGCAAATTGAAGTGATTCGGGATAAAACTCCTAGGTAGCAATTGAGGAACTATTCACGCCTAGGCAGTTCCTTATGCCATCCTAACAAGGGAATATTTAAACACATAATAACTCTGGCCTTCCAAGCAAGGTTGATGGCTCAACTTCATCACATCTAATTTATGCATTATCAGAAAATGGGTGTGTTAACAGAAAGCATTTCCAAACTGATTCTGCTGTATTACACAACTAGATCTAGCCAGGGCAACCTAACAAACAATGAAAAATGGATCGAGAAGACTTTCAATCATCATATGGTACACCTATAGATGCATAAGGCAGTCGTCCCACACAAAGATTTCAGCTGTTTTGATTCCTCCACCACCCTCAAAAAAAAAAAAAGCCAAGTTCTATTGGATACTGATCAAAATTGAACTTATTGATGTCAATGATCACTAATTGCAGATTTACTATAGTCATTTATCATAATTCTAAATGATCACTAAAATATGCACAGCTTTGAAGATGAACAGTAATCCATTAAAACCCTAATTGAAGTCTTAAATTCTTCATCTTTATTCTTCTAAATCCAAGATAAAAGATGATAGAAAGATCCATACCTCAACGAAGTTAGTGAACTTGGGATCTCTGTTTACGACCAACCGATGAACCTAACCACCCACGATTACGCATAAAAACTAGGGTTAGAACCCAAATTTGCAAAATCAGATTAAATTGAAAAAAACTAGAACTTTGCTCTAGTGTTACCTCATATTCGACCTTGTGCTTTTCAGATTCTTCAAGAGGAATGTAATACTTAGCAAGACGAGTCTTCCCTTGTCTGTTCTGAAGCAGAATGAATCGGATCTGTCCATTTCAAACAACATCAAAGCAATCTTTCAGAAAAGATAAAAACAAAATTGAATGAAATTGGAACAATTAACAGTGAAAGAGCACCATTATCGCGTGATTCAAGCAGTATCAGAAGGAAATGATCACCGATTCTTTCGAAATCTCTTTGGAAATTGGGAAAACTTTGAAGTTTGAAGGATGAATTTTCGACCAATTTTGGCTTTCACCGTCTGAGAACAAGACTATTGACTACAATGATTTAGAAGTTTCAGAAAAGCCCCCAAAGTTTTGTGGAAGTGTAACATAAGAACCTGCTACTTTTCTTCTAAAGTAGTACCAGGTAATAGAATATTTGAAATGTCTTGTTGTAAATATATTTGATAAAAGATATACGCTGTGATTGGCAAACTAGCTGATAAGTAATAAGCTAGCTGTTGAATAAATTATGTTTGGCAAAAACTAGCTTATGAGTATGTAAAATGACCAAAAAAAGTATTTTGGGTATAGTATTTATAAGGGTATATCGGAAAAAGCTACAAAAAACTCCTTAAACGCTACTGCAACTAACGTTTCAATAAACTAGCTTATGGTACATGTTTGGATGGACTAGCTTATAAGCTAGCTTATTTTTGCCAAACACTGCAATAGACGAAAGTAAATTTATGAATTATCTAATAATCAGCAGTCATATAAGTCATATAAATAAGTGGTTGAACACTAGCTTTTAGACATTGAGGGTCAAACTTAATCCCTTAATATATGTATCATATAATGGACTAAATGAGTCTAGTTTGCTCTAATTAGTAAAGAAAAACAAAAAAGATACACTATCTAAGGTAAAAACATTTAAACCTCTAAAACAAGATAATAAATATGAAATTATCACCCGTGACGTGTAGCTGAGTTGGTAATGGATGGGGGGTAGTGTTTGTCCAAAATCGAATGGTCCCGAGTTCAAGATCCGGGCTCCCCCATAGCCACGGTCATTGAGTGAGTCAGGTATGCATCCCACATTACAGAATTAAAAGATGATTGTGGACCCATTAGGGTTACCGGTATCAATCTTTTTGTCCAAAAATATGAAATTATCAAATATAGCTCTTTGATCTTTGGTGGTTTTAAAGTCTGTAATAATTTTCTTCAAACTATTTCAACAACATTTTATTTGATAAAGAAAAATGAGTCATTCAAAAACTTATCTTACACATTTGTTTGCGCTTTGGTTCTTGGTAGTCGTTGGTTGCCCAAAAATGCCTAAATTGAGACTCTATGGCCTCTATAATGAAATGCCCACAACACTCGTTTGTCATGGTTACAACATGAAAGGGTCATAGTGGTTTGGTTTCCTTTTAGGTTCATTCATCCTTCATGATTCTAATTGGCGGCAATCTACTTTCCTAGTAACATGACATTGAGCATCAGCTCAACATCCCCCATCCTTGTGATTGAGACGTTGCTGTTATGCTTATGCAGCCTTTTGACCATGATTCCATCCCATATTGTTTGGTGTAACGAAATTGAGTAAGAACAACAAAGTAATGATTAGTTAATCAAACGATGATACACGGTTTGTCGAGATGGAGTCTCGACCCTAGGTTCCTTGGTTGATCCAACTATTCGCTTACTTTCATTTTCTTGCAAATTCAGGTTTTCTTTTATCTTCAGTAAGATATGTGATTGTCAATTATAGCTATTTATTAACTTCACATTTTTAGAATTTTTCTCCCCGGTGATTTTGGATATGGGAATCACGTATATTTGAGTTTTTATAGTTTGATATAGTTATTGAGTTTGATTTTCATTACTGTCCCCTAGTAAATAAAGAAGAAGTATTATTAATTAAGAAAACAAATATTTTGGGTTGTTACAGATTGAACCCTGGACCGAATAAGAACCAGGCCCAAGTGAAAATATTTTAATATGAACATATTCAATATACGGGCTTATTTAAAAGGAGAAAAGGGTGACAAATCATGGGCTCATGGACCCTTTGGCCCTCCTTACAAACTTATAGTTTTGTTATAAGATAATACCGCATCTTTACTCTTTAGGGTGCGTTTGATACGTGGGACAGGATAAGATGAGAGAAAATTCACTGCCTCACATTTGAAGGACAGAATAAGATTCACTGTCCAACGTTCGGTGCAACATGGGATAGGAACATAAACTGGGATGAGGTGGGGCAAAAAGGTTTTTTTTTTTGTTCCACCAAAATAGGTGGAACAACATAAGACAGAAATGAGACATGAATTAATATATTATTAACTAACACTTGTTTAATATATAACTTTAATATGATATTTGTTTTAGGGTTTACCACAATTAGTTGCGACAACAACAACCTCCCCCAGCACCTTTACAACCATCATCGATTACTTACCACCACAGTCTACCACCTCTACAACTGTCCATCGCCACCACAGCCACCACCACCACCGATCATCACCGCCATCGTCACTACTAGTATTACTGTTGACCTCCATCTCTACCATAACCACCAACATCAGTTACATCAAATCTTATGTGTGTGTGTGTGTATGTTATGAAAATTGAGTATTTTTTTTAATAAATTATACAGTTACTTTATTTGTGTCAATTATAACTTTTACATGATATACAAAATCATCAAATAAGTTTTTTGGGGAACTTGTATAGTTCTGTCTTGTCCAGTCCTAGGCGTACCAAACACCAAACATACACTTGTTATGTCCAGTCCAGTCTCGTCCCGTCCAATCTCATTCCACTCTCTTGTCATGTTCAATTCGTACAATTATGTCTGCGTACCGAATGCTACCTTATTAAACAATTCCAAAGAGATTATATGCTATTATATGATTACGTTACGAATACGATAATGTTTTCCGTGAAGTCTAAAATTAAATGCGGATTTTTTATTGCTTATGACTTATCACTTATGAGATTTAATTAATTTTTCCACGATCAACATCAACTTATGAAATTGAGAAAATTGCTAAGGGGGTGTTTGTTTTTTCCAACTTATCACTTTTTAAACACTTTTTGGAGGAAACCCACTTATCCGGTTAGTGGTTTTCCCATTCAGATTGTTTGTTTTTTGTTTTTATTAAGTGTCACTTATCACTTTTTTACCACTTACTGAAAAAGTGATGGTAAAACCACTTTTTGTTTAATTTTTCATTAAGCTTGGATTTGTTTGGATTGTTCATTAAGCTTGGACTTGTTTGGATTGCTTATTAAGCTTTGTTGGATTGTTCATTAAGCTCATTAAGCTTGTTTGGATTGTTCTATAAAGCTCATTAAGCTGCTGGATTGTTAAAGTTTACTATTATACTTGATTGAATTGACGTATTTCAGTTGATTTTAGTTCTTATGAACAATCAGATTCAGGTTCAGGTGTTTGACAGTTTACAAAAACAAACAGTCTTGACAGATTCAGATTCAGTCTTCAGCACCACCACTTAACAATCAGAAGTGGAAACAGATTCAGTTTTCAGCACCACTTAAAAAACAAACAGCACCTAAATAAATACTTCAAACTTATTACTTACTATAAACAAAAACAACGTATTATTAAAATTAATAACTAACATTAGAAGTATCCATGTGTTTATATCCACTAGATTAAATCGAAGCAATCCAATCCAATTATTTATTGGATATTGAATTTTCAAAACCAATCCAGTGATTTTGGGTGGCTAGATTACCTCTCATAATCTAGCCGGAAAATAACGTTAAGTTGCTTTTACTTGGGTGTGTATTGTTTTTGTTCGTGTGTTATTAGGCAGTGGTACTGCACTCTTCTTCGGCTATTTTGCAGCTTGCTTTATGATCCTTATTGTACTAGCTTTTGGTGGTTGTTAATAAAAGTCTCCTTGCTGATAAAAAAAAAATCAACTTTGCACAACTAGTCTAATGTTATTCATTGATTTAAAAAATCTGATTGTTTTATCAATCGAAAGATTGCTATTAATTATTTATTATATCTAAGTGAACTATCAAATATTTTGAATTGGAACACATTTATTACAAAAACAACACCCATAAATAGATACCCATTAAATTGAACTTCCAACATTCATAAGGAAAAAAAATCACATTTGATACAACAAAATATATACCAAATACAACTATCACGTAGGTAAAATAAATCATTCATCCTCGTTACTTCGATATTAATTAAATTGAATTGGTTCCATTATATTTGATTTCGTTTTATCCATTGACAACCAACCAATCATACCTAAATATCGAAACTTTGGATTTCATCCATGCTAGAAAACAATATGGCGTATAATCTAGAAAATTGGAATCAAAACAATGACTTGAGGACCTCGAAACACTATCCTTAGATAAATATTAGTTTCCACTTGTTTATTGTTGGTTTTTGAACAAGATTCTATCTTGGATTAACCTCAAAGTAAGAGTTTATGCAACAATCATACAACCTTTTATGAAAAAGATGTGTTACAAAATTAGTTACTTTTGGGACCTATACATTACCCATTTATATTAGATTACAACACATCTTTTTATGATCTATATAGGTTAGTTACTTTTTGAAGAATTGTTAATAATGAACTCTATGTCATATTTAACAACCAAAAAATTGTTTTTGCTAATTGTCACCACATGATTAGCTAACATGCACGTATACAATTTTTCATCAATTGATTTAGCAAATTAAAAAATAAACATTTATATTAAAAATATGATCGTTCAAAGTGTTGAATGCCAAGTCAAACTCTCCCAAAACTCTTAGCCTTCTGTAGCGTAGCTCACCGAGCCCCCAAGCCGACTCTGTCACATCAGCGTCATATCAGTTTTACCATAAACCCACTATAAGGCCCCACAACCCCCTCTGTCAAGTACCACAACCCACCAAACTGAATACCCAATACATATATATCTTAAATAACAAAAAAAAGAGAAGAGTGTAGAGAGAGAGAGCATGGAGCTCAGTTCCATTGGTTTGTGGAAGCCGACAGAGCCAGCCTGCACCGAACCCGCTGGGTTCATACCCTAGCCCGCCGAGACAAACCGCCGGAGCCCCCAACGATGCTACACAAGGCCTTAGCAANAAAAAAAAAAAACTCTCACCCACCAAGAATATCGTCTTCTTTTTTCTAACCCGTATCTATGCAAAATGCTAGTTGAATTATTTCCTTTTTCTTTGATTTTGTCACACAAAGACATCCATATATCAATGGAATCAAACAAACTATTGCTCGATATCAATGTTTCTTTATTTAGTTGTTAGTAGAGTAATTATTAAACAAAGTTATTCAGTCACCTATACATAACTGTTTGGTATATATTTTTTTTGATGGCATAATTGCTTAGTGAAGTAGAAATTGACTTATTCAATAAGCTTTTAGAACATCCACAATGGAAGTTCTTCTTAAGATTCTTCTTGGGATTTTTACAAGAACCTTCACTGTGGGACAGAGGTTTTTGTCCAGTCACAGGTTCATATTGGAACCCAGGTTCTTGTAATACTTTCCTTTTCTATTTATTTAATAATTTACATAAATAAAAATTATATTATAAATAAGAAAAGGAAGGGGAGGTTTTTGTAAGAACTTCCATTGTAGAGTTTTAAGAAGGTTCTTACTTTATTGAGGTGACAATCATGTGACATGAAAAAATATAGCAAGTGAGGTTCTTAGAGGTTCCACCATCCACCATTGTGGATGCTCTTAGGAGTGAGCTTTATGAGAAATCCAAGTTTTTTACAATTCTGCTCCTCCAATTCAAAAACCATGCAAATAAACAGAAACTTTCCCAATCTAAAAGAGCCCCTTAATCCATACATACAACTTTATCCATATATGACTTAATGAAAGCCAATCAAAGAGCCCCTTAGCCGTACGTGTTTCGTGTTAGCTTATTTAGGAACGATTCTACCGCTCACAAAAACTTTTTCCGACTTCTATATATTTCATTGGGTTCTAGTAAAGTTATTTGCCTTTCAAAAAGAAATAATTATCAATTATAAAAATAATTTTAATATGTAATAAGTTTGAATTTCAAACTTAGGCACCAACAACAACATAACTTTTCGTTTTCAATTTCATTTTAACCTTTCGAAAACATAAACAGGGTTATGTGGCTAAGGCATTTTGATGGTACTATTAATTAAATATATATAGATATAATAAGTTCTTTTGCATAAACAATATGCAAAAAAGAAAAGCAAAATCGTTATCGAACTAAACTTTAATTTTAAAAAGAAACAACACATTAATTAAAACCATTCCCTATGACTGCAGTAAATTATTATAATTAGGCACTGAATTTCGGCTCAAACCCCTAAACTTAAATAATATCATCGAAACCATATATGAAAGAAAATAACCTTTGTTTTATGATTTCTATATGAACATGAACAAGTTTAAATAATTTAAAGAAATCTTAGTTAGAGTGGCATGAATCATACACAAACATAAATATTCATATAAACACATGCTTATATAAACGTACTTATGCATTTCAAAAATAAGAATATGACGGACTTTTAAATATGATCATGTAACATTATAAAACAATCTTAATCGTCTAACTTAATGTATATTTGGTTTCTAGTCTAAAGCAATGATCATAATAAATGAACTTTATCATCTTTTACAAAAGTATGTATGTCAGTATGCAAAACACATAAAAAAGAAAGTTTTGTTATATATATATAGAGGAAAGTTCAAATGTAAACCACTTTTTGGTTGTGAACATGAGGACAGTCGAGAGCGCGACACGTGACGGCTTT
>LUCG01038858.1:22580-32580 GCA_001633085.1 Carthamus tinctorius | reverse complement strand
TATGGCATCACGGTAGCTGAATTCACTGATAGAATCTCTGCATTGAGAAACAAATTAGGTCGTGATGGCATCAAAGATGAAGGTCTGGTCGTCAAAAGTAATAACATAGGGAAAATGAAAGGGAACATTTTAGTTGGCAATAGAAATTCGTTGGCATATGGTCGCACACCAAAGGAAATCCTGCGTATTGTATATGGAAGTGGAAAAGAACAAGTTCCGGGAGGATTTTATCCTCGTGGTGCACAAGGAACCATCGCTAAAAAATATTTAAAGAACAAGGATTGATATTTAATTTTTTTTAACTTTCTATTCTAGTGTTAATTAATTAATTTGTCCTGGCTGGAAACATAAAATATATATATACATGTCTTAATATTGTAAGTGTAACCTATATATATATAATTATTAATATTTATACTACGTACATCTTGAACAAATTTTATTTTTGGATGCCGATCATGAAACTGAAGAAACCGATATATGTTATGGCAAAGTAAAGCGATTTCTTCTTCAAATCAGTTACTTATGAAAGACCAAATTTCTTCATACGTTATTTATGTTAGAGATAATAAGCTGGTTATATTAATGTACTACGTACTAAATCAATATCTTGAACAAATTTTATTTTTGGATGCCAATCATGAAACTGAAGAAACCAATATATGTTATGGCAAATTAAAGCGATTTCTTCTTCAAATCAGTTACTTATGAAACACCAAATTTCTTCATACGTTATTTATGTTAGAGATAATAAGCTGGTTATATTAATTAATGTACTACGTACTAAATCAATGTTTGCTTTTTTCTTGATTTGTCTTTCATTTTTTGATAGTCTTTATGCTATATATTTTGATAAGAGTTATACTTCAAACAATTTAATTTAAGACTATTGTAATTTCCGACACATATATCTTTAATTTGTTTGCAAAAGTACGTATGATTTTAGATTTTGAAACTCAAATCAAACAGTCATCCATTATATAAAATAAAATTTAAAATTAAAAAATATTAAGAAAATGTTTTAGAAATTTTATTGAATCGAATGTGTTGATGTTGGTTATTCGCTAATATGAAATTGTTTTCTAGTTTTCTTTGAATTAATTAACAATTGTTTTACTTTCATTACTCGATTATGAAACTTTTGTAATGCAAATACCATTTTGGTAAGTTTTCTTTGAACTAATAAAAATAAAAATAATATAAATGAACATCACGTAGACCGACCATCAGTGTCCCATATATAGTACGTATGTAAAACAATTGAAATGAAATTCAGCTTCTTTTTACAATTATATATCCATCTCTAGCCAACTTAATTTACAACGACTATTAGAATATTAATTCTTTTCTAACAACACAAAAATGATCTTTTTTCTGGACAACCATGGACCAGTTTACACACATAGACTATTTCCCGGGGCGACCACAAATGGAAATGGTCAGTAGTTAGTGCAGGTGAACCTTCATGGCCATAAAGGCCTTGACAGCACCAAGATTCGATCCTGTGATAGATAAGATTTTTTACTACATCTCGCGATAGCTTAACCAATGCATTAAACATGCATCTTGTAGCATACCAAGTAAATTGATTGTTGGAGGATATACCATGGCAAGTTCGTTTTTAATGAAAACATATTACCTACTATTTTGTTTAAAAATATGTGTTCAAATCATATACTTTGTGACCAGCTTGAACCGAACGTAGTTGATAGACGCATTCTTTATGAACAAGCAATGGTACGGGGTAACCTCATATTGTGTCGCAGTAGCTAAATTTCCTAATAGAATCCTCATGTAACAGAACAATTAGGCCATGGGAGGGGGATGAAAGAAGAATGCCTAACTAATAACGTACCGACCAAAGGGAAAACGACAAGAAACATTTTGGTTAGCAATAGAAACTCATTGGCATATGTTTGAAGGCCAAAGGAAATCCTACATCATATCACATAAGAAAGTGGAAAATAACAAGTTCCCGTAGGATTTTATCCTCATGGCGCAAATGGGACGATATTTAGAAAATATTTAAAGCACAAAAAGAAATTGATATTTATTGTAACCTTTTATTCTAATGTATGTAATGGAACATAAACTATTTGTAAACGTAACCTTAAGTATTAATTGTTGAACAAACTTTAGTGTTGGATGCCATGCCAATGAAATTGAAACAAAAACCAATTTTTTGGTTTTGGTTGTGACACACAAGTGATTTCTTCTTACTCACTTATCATGGGTACAAACAGACATGGATCTAAAGGCTATAATGACTTGTACCTTTTGTAGTAAAAGATATACACAAGTGATATTAAATTTGCTACTACTTATAGGACACATACAGGAACCTCTCACTCAATTGGATGGATATTGGCCTCCTATACAATAGATGCCCCTTCCCTCCCCTCCTCTCCTTCAAAATCTGAATGAATCCTCTTCATCTCATATACATCTTCCTTCACATTCACATTCACATTCACCCCTGTGGATTCACACAAGCAATCATTATCATATCTGCAAACAAACCATCTTTCTTTCTCATAAAAATATGATGTAGATAACCACTACTTCTTACCATCAGCTGAGGTAACTTGAGGAGTATAAAGGATAAGGTGTACACGACTGTTGATATCACTATTGCTGTGATCACGTTGTACATGAGGCGCTTATCATCTTTACTCGGCACAAATGCAATCTTTAATGTATTTGTCAGTTCAAATAACCTGTACGACACCTGCAAGTTTTGCCCAAATAATAAAAACTCATTTTCACTCTATTTCTCTTCTACAGTACAGACCATAATTAACAAGGCATCTTATTTACCGCGACATAGATGGAAGTTGTAAGCATGAAATTCAACATCGGGTAGTCAGGAATCAGAGACAGCAACAGTTTAGGCTGACCGTCTGCCACTCCTGATCTGCACACCACAACATAGTTTTTGCATCATAAGATTTGGTTTCATACAAAATCAATGGATGGATATATGATTGAATATTGTGCTTATCAAGGTTGAATAACGATATTCTAACATGCCAGATAATATTGTTAAAATGGAATTCAATATGGGCCAGATTGGGTACGCAATTGTATAATCCACTATTTTACTGCATCATCATGACTCTTATGGTAAAGCTACTTATTTTGCATCCAAAAGGATCAAGGGGATACCCGGTCCTAACCAATATTAAGCATCGGTAAGGTAGCAGTTTACATACCTTAGCCATATGTGAATCTGAGAGATGTAGGTTTCCAAGGTGATTTTTCCCAGCCATCTAATAAACAAAAGAAAGTAGCATCAAAGCCTAAGTAATAAATTGCAAACCCTTGATAAGGGACAAAGAATTATGGGATTGGAAGAATCGGTACTTACGCAAAAAGGGTCAGGGAGTAACTACGGAAGTGTTGGGTGACGTTCCGCAGGCTTATATACACACTACCAGCAAAAAATAATGAAATTACACAAAAGGCANACACACATATATATATATATATATACAAGATGACGGAGCATATAAAGAATATACGTACGTAATGGGGATCCAGGAGGTGTAAGGATGATACTTATTGTATGTAACTTTTGGGAGTTTGTATATATACTCCAGCCACAGATACCCAATCTAAGACATGAAATTTCAGAACTTCAGATAAAAAAACCAAAGGGGGAAATAGATATGGACATGGAAAAAGAAACTACCGTCAAGGATATGATCACAACAAGCGTCTTGATTGATATTCTACGTTTAACTTCTGCTTCCTCCAGCTTATCCATCCACCTCTCAACCTAGGGTAGCAGAGTAGCAGTTTAGCAGTGTAATACGACATATATGGGCAAATATCTAGCATCATAAGTGGTCTGAATTCCAATCAAAAGACATTGCATGCAGGTACCAGAAGAGAACATTATTCTTGCCATTGGCAAATATAATTAGCAGCGGAGGATATTGACACTTACTGTTGGATGATAGTAAGCATACAGCATTCCTATGATCCATATGTACCGGTCAAGGCCAGACCGGAAATGCCATTCGTGCATAACAGGGACGTTCGGCTTTGAAGGATCGGTGTATCCTGATTTAGCATAACTTTTATTTCACATGCCAATACATAAGTGATGGAAAACAGTGAAAGATACATACCAACAAGAAAAGTGAATGGAGCCCATAAGAACTCAAACACTCCCGGTACTTCCCATATCAGAATTACTGCCAAAAAGCAAGCTACAAATTTTGCAGCAATGACGGTTCCATTGTCGTTATACTTGTTGAAAAGACCAAGTGCCCCATAAACCATGAGGGTGAAGAGGGTATGCATGGGGCATATGTAGTATAGCATATAGCTGTTGTTAAGAACAACACAACAAAATAACACTAGAAAGTTGAGCCGCCACATCATCTGTCCAACAATATTGCACACTTAGAGTCTTAAGATTGCACAAATATTTAGGCAAGTTGAAGGATAAATACGTACCTGCGCAAACCTTGCGAGGCTGAAATCTTTGCGGATGTAATAATAAGAGAAGTTGCCAAACCCAGTCATCCAGACATATGCAGCAATAAAAATACGTATAGCATTGTAGATTTCCGTTGCAGCGAAGTAATGGTACATTAGAAACAATACCTGCAGATAAATGACCAAGAGTCAGATACCAAAAATTGTGTAATCCATGCAAATGACAGGCAACTGAAGCAATATAGCTAATATACTTCCATGGGTTATGAATTCATGTGGAACATGATCATCCATACATCATATGCAACACCTTCACTAATAACTATGCATAAATTTTATATAATGTAGGACCTAACTTTGAAATTACTCATGACACAAAGACAGAAGTTTTAGCATATTAGAAACCAAGGCGGACAAAAACACAAGTTCATTCATACACAGAATTGGCAGCAGCATAGGTTTCCATCATTGTTTTACTGCTCAGTGACATATACAGCAGAAATGTCTAAAACTTCTTCAAGTCAAGAGCATATAAATACATTGTTATGGCCACAATATGAATCTCAGAAAGGTGACAAACCTGCATCCAGCCTTTCCACTCCTCGGTTTGATGTCTATTAAGATAAAGTATGGCTTTCCCAGAGAATGGTGACTTATCATGATGTATCTTGAAAGAGGTAATTGCTGATACTATGATGAGGAGGAAGTAGAGGAACAAAAAAAGATCCCGATTGTAACTCTGTAAACACGAATAATGGTGATTAATAAGAAGAAAACTAGAACTCAGTGATGATATTTAAGAGAGTAAAATATAAGAAACAATTTCCCTGCCCACAATCGAACAATTAAGTTTTGAATTTGAATGATCACTTAACATAAGAGCTAACTATTTCTAGACACAGTTTCAGTTCTTTGTTTTATTTTATGTATATAGTTCTTTTCTAATATATTCAACTAATACCACCCTTTACCATGAGACATGTTCATTCACAGTGGATGGAGGCATGGCATACATCTGTGGTCTTCTGTTTGGCCAGCTTAAATATTTTGATGTAGGTTACTTGAATTCTTGTTATATCCAATAGACAACATACATTCCTTTTGTAGTTCTTTGACAGTTTGACTTCAATATAAAAAATGGTCATATGTGAATCCTAGCTTACTCGAGTTCTAGAAGGACAAGTGAATATAACTTCAGAAAAGTAATGAAATCAACTATTCCCTTTGTGCCCAAAAAATGCAACTCCCCTGTTTTGAGGTATCCTATAAAAATGCAATTTCCACTCATACTCCCAGATTGAGGAGGTAAATTTTAGAAACGACCAACTCCAATGACAAAGGTGTGTTCCAAGTACCACACCATCAAATCATGATTAAGAAGCTATGTATCTAGTGACAACTAGTACTTGATTCCATTTTGCTCCTCAAGTGTGCACACAATAACACTAGAAAAGTAGATCAAGAGACGAATAAATACACAGAGAAAGGGGAAGGCCCAAACCTAAGCAAACTTACAAAGCTCATTACTAGCTTAGAAAGGACTGGCCTCATCCAGTTCCTCCCTTGATTCAATCAAGGTCATGTTCTCTACAGCGTTCTAACCAATCAATGAAAAGAGCAGTATGAGGAGAAATAGAGGCAGCATTTCTTGAGAGATTGTCTGGCCACCTCCAATGTTGATGGTTGAATATGGCAGTTGGAGAAAGAAACTTGTACCAAAAGGAGGTTGTTTGGAGAAGTAAAGGCTGGTCAACACTAAACCAAAGTACGTATTGGAAGGAGATTATAATTTATAGCGAGTTGGAACGTGGAATATGTGAAAGGGGTTGACCCATAGAACTTATGCCCTGCAGCCCTAGGAGAGTACCTCTATTACTTCTATTATGTTCCTTTTATAGCCTACCCAACTGGTTTTAGAGAAATCAGATCATTGTTTTTGCTCAAAGTAAGAATGTATTTTGCCAAGTATCTTGTTGTCCTTGTTGCCCATTTGCCTATTGGAATCAGGTAAGCCAACCTTCCTAGAGGTTGGTTCCAACGTCACCAAAAGTGAGGATTGTGTGCGAGTTTCATTTGCCATGTATAAATATCATATACTTCAAAATGAAAAGAATAACAGAAAAGCTAAGACCTTCTTGGAATCACCAAAAAAGTTTGTGCGGTCACATAAGTAGAAGTAGAACAATATGATCCCAAACTCTGATCTGAAGACAGATAAAGAGAACAGGAATAATATCAGAAATTGTTGACTCTTTATTGGTGCTAAGTGAACAGAAAATCGAAACATAAGACTAAAATCACATACATAGCTCTCAATGTCAAACGATTCTCAAGCAAGAAGGATTCATCCATTGTAAACAGCCTATAAGAAAAAAAGAAAGATCATATGAGTCTGCTACCATAGTCAATTGATTGATATTCAAAGAAAAAACAAAAACAGCTGGAGCGCCTGGAAACCTGACAACAGGAGATGCAATAGATGAGCTGTGGCTTCTAGGAGAAGCCGACTGGAGACCACCCCCCTCCAATAAAACAGCTCTATCATCTTCTTTCACCGTATCATTGCCCAACTCAACCAAGTTGATGTCAGAATCTCTGCCACTGAGATTAGTTATTAAATGACAAAAACTACTAGCGTTCAAGACAGACAAAATAAACTTGTAATTCTAAAATGTAACACCATCCAATTCTACATATTCCAGCATAAATAGACTTGATAATACAACAACAGCATAACAGCATTGCTGGTGTGTCAAACATTGTATAAAATGTCATGATGAACAGAATACAAGTGGTTATACAATCAGAGGACTTTGTGTTACATAAAATTCGGGACAAGAAACATTTGGGGATAGAATTTGAAGCTCACGTTTTCAAGGATGCTGCAGTTTTCTTGTATTCCAAGAACTCTGAATATAACCAGGCTACACAAACTGGGATGATTCCAAGTAAAAACGACACCTGCAATTGCAAAAAGCAGAGCATGGAAACATGAATATTGAAGAAAGGATGGATGGCATCATCACAAAGTCACTTAATGGTGCATGTATTATTATTACCAAGGGGGATTGGATTTGGGGATATCAAGTCAGGTGCTTCTAACAAAGAGTCATTCTATATTCACAGTAAAAGGTCAACTCAAATTAAGTCCACTAAACTTACTTATATGATTCTATTTTAAAAATGAAATTCTTGTGAAGCAAATCAATTAAAAATGGACACTTGCAGCAGAGACCTGGTAAGACCCTAATCACTTCCCTTAGTTGAATATGGTTCTCATATAGCACTAGAGTTGATACAAATAGCATCATGGATCAAAGTTAAAATTTAGCTTGACAAGTGGCATGTTTAAGATGATCAAAGTTATAAAAGCCTAAATCCAGATTCCATGGAGTTAACAATAGGTTGCTAACAATTCCCAAGCCAAGGTTGAAACATTCAGTTTATATGTATGTATGTGTAAAGAACGAACACTTGATGATGTAGTAACTAACTAGTCGCTGTGTAGCAATGTAATAACAAAGGAAATTGGTGAGCATAATTAAACAATAGTAATTAATAAAACTGTATCAGTAGAAGGAATAAAACACAATCGAGAAAGCATCTAGTGAAAAAGTAACAAGATCTCATCTGATGGATGGATGGTATGTATGTATGTGTATAGAGAGAATAAGAAAAATCAGAAACCTGGGCAGGCGTTAAAGGGCCACTGATCGCCATTTTTGTTTTTTAGGGGAAGAAATGGTGGTTTGGTATGTATGTATTTATGAGCAATGCATGCCAAGTGTTTGCTGTATCCCACCGACACCACCAAAGTAAAAAATGGAGTTGTTGTTGTTGAAGATGAAGATGAAGAGCAGATCTGATGGGAAAGCAAAGCAAAGAGCGGATCTGATCTTATCCCCCCTCCCTTTCTTTCAGCCAAATTTCAATATCCAGTTGCCATAAAATCAAATCATTTTCTACATAATATACAAATCAAATAATAATAATTGTCAATTTAAAAAATTATTTCTACTTTGATTTTGGTTTAATGAAAAAGTCTTTAAGACAATTTTGGTTTAATCAAAGGTAGGTATCTTTATAATTTTACCCTTTTCTTTCTTTTTTCATATTAAATGAACTTACAACAACTTTGAGAAGCCCAAGTTTCAGTCTTTTAACCAGAAAAAGGGGTTAGTTTATTTTTTTTAACAAAGTTACTGATACCACTTTCAAAACCACAATACAAAGATAGATAGATTTATGGACTTTATTAGACATCACTTTCCAAGGATCAAAATTGAACTCTATACTATAGAGACAGTGGGCCTGGTGGTTTCTTATAAATGGTGTTGAAAAGAAAAGGAAATCCAATCCAATTCCAAATGTGTAAATGCATTTGGGCTTTGTATAACAAATATAAGTACAGTGAGTGTATATAGATATAATAAACTACAGGAAAGCAATCAGCATATCATCATGTAATGTTTAAAAGATTAACCCAAGATAATCAATAAGATTAATCCAAATGAATATATTTGGTTGAAACTCAACCAACCCAATAACTTGAAGAATTCACATGCCATTTGTTCCTAAAATTGCAATATGCAACCCACCAACATACTTTACAAATATCAAAGATCAAACAACATATAAAACAATGGATCTTTCAAACCAAGAATTGCAAACAACAATCTGCGGTCTTTGTCATGTCATCCTCCTTCACCCTCACTTGGTGGTATTCAGATCGTAGGTCGATTTTTGAAAAGCATCCGGCACCTTGGAGTTGATCAAAGAGGTCGTCGATCCATCACAGCAAAGAACACATAAATTCACCTCTCTTACCTTCCAATTGACCAACGTGTCCATTGTTCTCAACCTCTCTTTGATAGCCAACCATAAGAAAAAAGCATGCCTTGGTATACCTTGACTAAACCATACCAGTTTAGACCATCTCACATCCTCCATATCCACAAAAAATCACTCCACACAGCAGCTACAGAAAAATCAACATATTTACCATTTTTACACTTCCATTGCACTTTGTCTCTAGTATGCAACTCAAAAATGCATTTCCTTCCAACCTTAATTTTTGACTTTAATTCTAAGAGTGAAAGGGTAGGCAGTTTAGATGTTTCGTACCTGAAATTTCGGGTGTTACAATAAACTTATAAAATACATTTGTTTTATAAACAAATTTATTTTAAACCACTAATATAAACTTATAAAAATTAAGTTATAGACATGAACACAGTAAAGTCTCGTTGCATTAGAATTTTCATATGGAGTAATTTGGTTTTTGAAATTCTCATAATTATGTGGATTTTTTTGTATTAGTTGATAACCAAATGAAATCCATAAAACTTGTATTTAATTAAAGTTTTGCCACCGGGCCGGGATTAACCAGGTCTGGGCTCGAGCCTTGCCTTAACCGGTCCCGGGTTTAACCGGGCCTTGTTTTTTGTTCGAATCCTTAACCGGGCGGGCCTTAACCGGGCTTCAACGGGCTTTCAAAAACCGGGCTTGATTTTGGTCCCGGGCACAGTTAACCATCCGTAACTGGTTGGACCGG
>LUCG01038858.1:0-22552 GCA_001633085.1 Carthamus tinctorius | reverse complement strand
TATATATATATAATTAATAAAAAATATATACCCAATTTTTATAGTGTTAAAGGTTGGTGATGGTTTGAGAGTGGGATAATGGAAAACTGATGTAGTGTTCTCGCGATGGCGATGGGTATCGATGGTGATGGAATCGAGAGATGGTTTCCGGTGGAGAGACAGTTGTCGGGTGATCTCCGGCGATGGTTCTGGTTCTCCGACGGTTTTCGGTGATGGTTTACCGGTTCAACCGGTAGCAAGTCATTTTGTAACACAATAGCAAAAAAATAAGGTAGCGTTTGGTACGCAGACAGGATTGGACAGGACAGGACAGGACAGAACTGGACAGGACAAGAGAGTATGACAGGACTGAACTGGACGGGACGGGACAGGACTGGACAGAGCAGATGTCTGTTTTGTGTTTGGTACGCCTAGGACTGGACTGGACAGAACTAGACAAGTTCCCAAAAAAAAACTATTTGATGATTTTATATATCACATAATAATTGTAATTATATGAGTCTTTTTAAAATTACACAATTTTCATAAACATAAACACACACACACACATGTATATAATTATGATTTTTATGTAACTGGTGTTGATGGGTATGGTAGATATGGCCGGCGGTAATACTAGTAGTGACGATGGGGTGGTGGTCGGTGGTTGTGGAGAACGTGAGGATGGTGGATAGTGATGGTGGAGGTGACCAACGGGGTGGTGGTGGTTGCGGTGGCGATGGACAGTTGTAGAGATGGTAGACGGTGGTGGTAGGTAATCAATGGTAGTTATAGAGGTGGCGGAGGATGTTGTTGTAGTGGAAGAGAAGGTGGACGTGGCCGATAGTGGCTACCAGTGGCGGCGGCGGCCACGACTAGTGGTGGTAAACATTAAAACGAATATCATATTGAAGTTATATATCAAACGAATGTTAATTGGTAATATACCAGTGGCGGCGGCGGCCTCATTTCTGTCCCATGTTGTTCCACCTATTTTGGTGGAACTAAAAAAAGCCCTTTTTGTCCCATGTTGTCCTACCTTGTCCCAGTTCCTGTCCCTGTCCCATGTCGCACCAAACGTGGGACAGTGAATTCTTGTTTTGTCCCATGCTGCGCCAAACGTGGGACAGTGAGTTTTGTCCCGTCCTGTCCTGTCCCGTCCCACGTACCAAACGCAGCCTAAGATTTAATACATCAAAAAACATTTTTGATAAATGGATATCAATTACTAAAACTTTTTAGGTATCGATTTGATATCCTCTAATATATTACAAACATAAATAGTGTTGGGATAGAAGAAGAATTATTTAATTAGTCACGTGTACAATCAAATTAATTAATTTTTCCATTTAATTAGAAGAAGGAAGATTTAAAAATAAAAGTCAATGGATGTTTTGAGATCCCCATAAACATAAACATAAACACACTCACTCGTATGGATCTCATTTCCGAAGATTCAAATTCAAATTCAAATTTTGAATCTTGATCAAAGTAAATTATAATTAAATAAAAGATAAAATTAATATAATGACAGGTTATTGTTTTTTCATTAATACAATGAAACAAGTGATCCATTTTTTATTTAATACACATTTTATATAGTTGATAAATGAATTTTTATATGACATTTTTTACATAATCAAGAATTGTATAACTATAACTTACAAATGATGTCATCAATATATGCTTGAAAATATATGGTCAAGATGCATATATGAAACAAAAAGAATTAAAAATTTGTTACAATGACTAAAAATTAACATCAATATTACATCATATGGAAATGAAGCCAAATTTTGTTAAGTATTTTTTGGGTTTTTTGTATTAATTATTAAAGCATATTGTTTTTCTTTCAAACCCGATTTTATTTTAGGCCAAACATATTGCCCATTTACTAGCATTAATAGGATTATCATTATAGCTTTCCCATCGAACGATCTTGAAGAGAAGAAAATATACACAACCCACGCGGTAGTTTTAACTAATGGACAAAAATAAGCTAACTTATAAATCATCTACAAATTTGAATCTAAGTGGGATTATTCTTGACTACATGATAAGAACGAAAGTGTGCATGATTGTTGTTGCGTTTAATTAACAAAATGTATTACACGCCGTGAAAGCAACTAGTATTTGGAAGAAAAGTCTCAATAATTTCATCATACATATAGTAGTTCATCTTGGATTGCAGAGGTTGCAACCTCAATATAGCATTTTCACCACTACATATATAAAAAGAAGTATCAAGTGCCAAGCATATAACTTTGAGTGTCTGCAAATAAGAAGCAAAAAGGAAGCATTAATTAAATTTCATGGAAAATAACAGGAAGAATTCATAAAAGGCGTTATTTATAAGTAGCTTACTTTAATTAGCTAGATGGATATAATTAGTAGAATCAATGATTCAAGTGCATGCGGTTGGTTGTATGTATATTAGAGTAGACTATATATATATATATTCTGGTTTGTTTGAGGAGAAGCCTCAATTAATGTTCCATGGGAATTTTGGCATGCCATTCCTGCAAAATATAATTAATTATTATTAGTTTTGTGTCCTTCATATATAAGAGAGATTTTATGTGTGAAAATTAATAAAACTAGAGCTAGCAAATAGCTATCAAACTTTCAATAATATGTATGTATGTTGTAAAACGACCTTTATAACATTACTTGATATTTATAAATATGGAAAATTTGTGCACCATGCATCACCATCTAGTTAGTTTCCATTTGTAACATAAGCTTTAAGTCTATAAATTAATATGCGCATTAATTTTACATATTTACAGAAGATAGGAATATATAATAGTTGTTACTAGATCTCCTAATTAAATTTAATAGTGTATAAAAAGAAAGCAAAAGGGTTTTGGAGAGAGTGAAAATGTAATTCCATTTGGGTGAGGGAGGAGGAGAAGAAGAGAAGAATTTAGGTGGTTGATAGATAGATAATTTATTGGTCACATGGAATGCAATTATGGCTGCCAATTAAAGAATTCAAATTCCCTACAAATAAATCTAATCTAATTAATACTAATATATAACAAGGAACCCTACAAATAGACAGACTAGTTAATTTAATTAATTAATGGACCAGGAAGGAAATAGAGAGTAACTTCCTTCATGCATTTGGGATTATTGGGGTATGGCTGCCTATCTTCATTCGCCAGATAATTTAACTTCATACTTTCCTGTCGGTGGTGGTGTACATATACATATATAAAACCATCGATACTTGTTTTAATTAATTATATATATACACTACATTTGAAAATAAAGAAATGCAATTCAAATCTTCAATAACAAGTAATTAATTAACAATATTATATATTACCTTGGAAAAGGATGATGAGGAAGAAGATGATGGTAAAAATCATGCCAAATAAAGTGGCATTCGAAGCGGCTTTGGAAGGTTTCTTTTGCATCATGAGTACTGCCTTCATTCGCTCGATTCTTGCCCGTTTAATCATGGCAAGCTCAGCCA
Source organism: Carthamus tinctorius (assembly GCA_001633085.1). Taxonomy (NCBI): domain Eukaryota; kingdom Viridiplantae; phylum Streptophyta; class Magnoliopsida; order Asterales; family Asteraceae; genus Carthamus; species Carthamus tinctorius. Next base: position 19,092 of record LUCG01038858.1, on the reverse strand, counting down.
CCTCCCTAATTAGCTTCATCTCCTCAACAGATGCAGCATCCAAAGAAAAGCCTCTATGTGGATGAGGAGGAGGTTTAGGTGGTTTTTTCGCACTAACCGAACAACCACCCTTTTTACATTTCTCTTTCCCTCCTCCTCCATCCATGATATAATTTAAAACTAATGGATCATCATCATCATCTACTACACTCATACTACTAATATACTTGCTAGTACTAAAAACACCTAAAGGCCCATCTAATATTACACCCTCCTCATTCTCATTCTCAATATCAACATAAACTTGTTCCAATTCCATCATACATGTATTATATCAATACTACTCAAACACCTTAAAATCAACACCATTAATTAAACTGAATCTAAAGTTCCCAAAAGCTAGCTCCCAATATATATTATTCCTGAATGTAAAATACAAACAACAATTCAGTTAGCATATATACATGATAAATAGGTAGCTAGTAGAGCCTTTAAATTTCAACTAAAAAATTCCTAAATCATCAGAAAAGGAATCAAGGAACAATAATTATAACTAGAATAGTTGAGTTTGATTTAATTTGGTTAAAAATTCTAATGAAGCAATATATATGTAATGATGAGTTAAAAATTCTAGAAAAGTAAATCTAGAATATGAGGAAATGCAAGTAAAGAATGTGAAAGAACACAAGTTGTCAATCTAAAATTAACAAAAAGAGAGATGAATAGATAGATACAATGAAATCCACATTATTTGAGTAGAGTTGAAGTGGATACAAATTAAGAAATAATTACCTCTTATCTTATGAGACAAAACCATAAATCCAATCTAATTAAAGGATTTCAACCATCAAAAATTCAAAATGGGATCTCTATTATCTTCACTTGTAATCTCTGTGTGTGGGGGGTTTATAAAGAAAGCACACGAGGGAGGGGTTATACCTAGAAAGTGACAATTATTTTATTTTATTTATTCTTTAAGCATATTTTAATATAAATTAGTATTTATATTATGGATTGATATATGTTTTCTAAATATCAAGTGTCGGTGCTCCAATAACCTTTTCTTCCTTCGGGTATATAATTTATCCAACGCCATTATATTCTTTTTTTTTATATGTGTGAGGTTTGTATTTTCATTACTTATTTAGTTTACTATTAATCTCTTACTTTTTTATTTAAACATTTATCATATTAAGATAAATAATTACATGTGAACTAAAATATGTTAAATAATACATTTCTTCTTTTTACAAATTAAACCATTGTAATCGTCTCGTTAATACCTTCAACAAAATATTCAACTTTAAAGTTGAACGTGTTTTATTTTGTGTTCGAGATCGACTAAATTTATATACTATCTTNATACATATTGAAAAAATTAACATCGAGAGAAAAAAATAGAACAAAAGGTAAAACATGATTGTCGCCTTATGTTCCAATGTCGAGATTATTCGCGCCGCATCGTGCGTTGGCACGGATCTAGTATCATATTAATTTATATAACATTCCACTCATGTTCTAAAAATCTTTTAAGATTACATGTATTTTGTAATGTTTTAATTTTTTTAATTATAAGCTTTTCAGCAAAAATACTACATTTTTGTTAATTTTTTAGTTGTTTGAATGATCATTTTCTAATCTTAATTTATAATTTTTGCTTTATTGATATTTTAATTATATGTAGTTTGACCATGTGGGTGTTTGGGATTGCTTATTAAAACTGTTTATTTGCTTATTGTGGGTTGAAACAACAAATAAGCAATTTTGATTGTTTGGATAAAATGTTCATCATGACACCAACCAGCAAATAAGGAGGTTTTAACTTTTCCAGCCAGCAATAAACAATTAAGCATAAGTTATTTTAAATAAGCAATTCCAAACACCCCCTATATATTAATATTTTCACTTCAACTTAACTTATTTTTTTAATATTTTGCTTGCATATTTTAATACTAAACTAAAAATATATGTGAGATCATTTATTTTTTTAAACTTTAAGATTTTCCAATGGGTAAGTTTTCATATGAAATTATTAGTTTTTAAATTAGGAATAAAAATTTTATTTAATGTTTATTTATTTTAATACACTTAATTTATGATTGGGTATATATATATATAAAGATTAAAATAAATCATAACTCATTTAATTTTAGAGACAATTATCTTTTTGGTCGCTATAGTTTGTTTATAGGCAAGTTAGTTTTTCTTAATTGTTGTTAACTAACATTGTTAAGTAGAGGAACCACCAACGTAGATAGTATGTTTCAGAGACCAAATCCAAAATCTAAACAAACCACGATCGAGGACCACCAATGTAATTCACTGTATATATAATTACATAAGAGAGAGGTCCTAGAGATTGATTATTTTTGTAGAAACAAAAAGAAAAGTAAGATTAAATTGAAGTTAACCAAAAAATGTAATGGCTGTGCCTGTTAAAGAGAATATTGTGCGAAAGGGTGAGGGACAAATAAAGGTTTGGGAGAAATAAAGGTTTGAAATGGTTCCAAGAAGATGAAGGAACTGCCATTCATTAATTAATCAAATAAAAAACAAAAGGCATACTTATTGATCACACTAGCTAATTTAATCTTGTTTGTGTAGGTAGACCCACCCACCTTTTTCAGCCATCTGTTGCATGCCTCAACAAATATATACTTTTTAGGAGCAGCATCCTTCCTTGAATTAACTAACTCTCAGTTGAACAATGTCAGTCTGTGTATTTTAACCTCCACAGGAGGAGAGTTAGACACGACAAAAATGCAGGCACTGCATGGCAAACATCATCACAAGTTGAATCGAATCATACCACCAAAAGAGAAGAGAAGAGAGTAATTGGAGGAGGAGACATATGAAAACAAAACAAACCACCTGTAAGGAGGATCACCACAAAAATTATACTTTGAGAAGACTTTGTTGGTTGGTCATACTCGATACTGCAACATGTCATTCGTTTCCTTTCACTCTCCAGAACATGCTCCACATACCTGACCATGCATGCCTGCTTCTTTAATTACAAACATACATGTATCAAAACAAGAGATACATACAGAGACTAAAAATAACTTACTGCTGTGTGAAAATGGAGCTTTCAAGAATATCAGTACTGTTCATGTATGCATCTTGTAGACGATGATCGTACAAGAGTGAAGATAAATCCACAAGCTGTTCCTCAAGGCTCTGCTATTCATTCAACAACAATAAACCAACCACTTCTCTTTTTTAATCATATTATTTAGGCTGCTGACTTCATGTTATCATTTGTTTTTTAAGAGATCTCAAGTCTGATTTCACATCTAAAAAATAAGAGGTGGATGCTGCACCTCTTAAAATCTGTAAGAGAGGTTTTCACACCTTTTCTTTTCTTTTCTTTAAAACAAAACAAACAGTCTTAAGTTTGCAAACCTCTTAAAAGGTTATAACAGGTATTTTTTTTTTAGAAAACAAACAGCCCTTAAATGTATGGAAGTAAATGTTAGGGAAAATCTCACATCCAAGTACGTCTCAAGACGCTCGACTAGTTCATGAGGAAAAGGTTCAGGCAAATTTGTTTCTTTTTTGTAGAATTTCTCCAGCCAAAGCTCAGTGGTTGTCTTGTTCTTCTTACCCTTCACTGGTTCACCCAGAGGGGTTCTCAGATACTCCCCAGCAAAAGCTTCGACAGACTACAACCAAACAGACTATATTAGCATCTTGCCGAGAAGCACAAGGAACAAGCAAGTATAAGCCCACGAAGACCATATTTACCTCCGACATTTCTCGAATCCTGCGAAGAGCAGAATCTACACGTGCATATATTGTATTCCTCTATTGGCAAACAGCAGGATAAGAAATCAACCCAAACAAAACATATGATGATAAAGGATGTACTTTCATAGTTCTTGAAGTTTTTTGCGATGTTCATTTTATATGCAGAAGGAAAGGAAGGAAGTTGGATGTCTATTACCAATGTAACATCCTGAAGCAGTTGACTAAGCTTGGAAACATTAGAGAACGGTCCAAATGGATGGCAACCTGCTGCGACAAGCCAATTCACAATAGGCCTTTCATGGATATGAGAAACCCTCTCATATGGTGCACTCAATCCACCCACAGTAGAAGCTAGTCCAGCCACTATATGACGCTGCACTTGAGATGGAATCACATGCATTCTCTCTGTTTCAGAGACATAACTGCACAATGAAGACCAACACAGGAAAAATAGCTGAATTTAGCTGATCTAACACCAAAGTATAAATAAATAAATAAATATGCAATGGCTCTTTATAGAGACTTAGCCTAAAATTCAGAATTACACCTTTTTTAAAAGTAATATATAACACAGTGGATCTGAATCTCTGGGTGGAGATCTGTATGACAATAGCACACACTGCTCTAGATGAAATTAAAAGAAAATGCAAATGCAGTAACGTATATATAACTTCCAGAATACAGCAACAATAACAAGCCTTTGGTCAAAAAGAAACTTAAATGGTGGAACACAGAAGAAAATATCATCACATTATGTTTTATATTCATTTTACTCGTACATCAAAATTGTAAACAAGGTAGGAGAGATAATATCAGTGTAAGCATGATGAATGAGTAGATAGGAATTTGCCATAACGAGGAAAAGGAAAATGTCGTAGCATGGCAACTCTAATTGCATTTTATGTTTACCTTAAAGGGATCTTCTGAGATCGATGCTGAAGTACAATAACAACATCGTTACTTGTCCACAAAAGGCTTTCATCTTCCATCATAAGTTGCGGATCCACATCAGCTAATGATAAAACAAAGCTGCAAAAGAAGGCACTGTTTTACTAATATTTCTATGCGGCATACAAGTTCAAAGTAATTCAATTGCATTCGTTTTTAATAGAAAGGAAGAAATGAAGTAAACACCAGGCAGATAATCCTGTAATAAGATTTGTTTTGTATACAGTAAGGCTGACCCTACATTACTAACAAGATACATATAGTATTCTCTTGGCCAAATTCAGGGGTTTCAATCAGGCATCAGCATAAGTGAGAGAAGAGCAAGTATCATATACCAATATTTTAACAAATTTGTGCAAGAATTATGAAAATTGAAGGACTTTTCTGGTGAGTAGCTAACATCTTCAATACTTTGGCAATGGCCGAACTGAAGTTGTCCTCTATGGTTGCTTTATGCTCAAAATCACCTATATGGAGTGAAGGATACAGTCCTTCAAGCATGAGAAGCAAGAATTGAGTTTTACAAATTTATAGGTGTAGCAATTTATTGCCTACATACGATTTTTAGTAAGTTGTTAAGTGGAAAATGCCTTTAGCATGTGTAGAATGCATCGCTATTAATTTGTAGAGGAAGAAAATGACCAGAGCAAGAAAAGAGAATGATACTTCTTGAAGAAAGAATTTAAATGCTCATATTAGTCTCCAAAAAGAGAAATTGTTAACTGGTGCATGTTTCTTTTCTGTTTACAAGTTGCCAGTCTAACATGAAACCTATGAGATGCTAGGAAAACCAAGATTAACAACTAGATGGTTTTACTCACACAGGGACCACTCTAGTTCCATAAGTCCGATGCAGGTCCCCTTGTTTCTTTTGCACCTTTTTATTTTTCTGCCCCCCAGTTTTAGGGTCATGAGCCTGAATAGGTTTGTGCTTCAAAATCGAATCAGTTGGACCATCCGTCTCATCTATCCATTGCTGTGGAAAATAAAAATACACTGTTGATGTAAAAGTGAAACAGGACAAAGAAACACTAAGAGAGAAGCCGAAAGGGTGATAAACAAGTAAACAGAAACAGGACGGTGGGTGCACATCGATCAGTTTAACTCTGAAAAGTGGGTTAAGCTAAATTTATATAACTAAGACTAACCTGGCGGAGAAAAAATTTATCAGAAAGGGATGGGTCAGAGACCTCAAGTAACCCAGCAGCTAGTACATCAGCAGATCGTTCCATTTCCTACAATAATAACTTAAAGATCAAGCAAAGTACTTAAAAATGATAGGACATCTTGTCCTCATTCTGAGCTTCAAATGATAATTTAGAGGTCGATGTGCTACCAAACAATATGAAATTGACTAAAAATATGAGGATACACAGAGAGTTTCTGTGACTAATTTTGGAGAAGCTGAGCCAACACTGTTTGAGATGCTTGGACATCTCCGACCTTCAAATAGATCTATGCAAAGGATATTTCTACCAAGAGAATGTTGTTAGGAGAGGTAGAGGTCTGCCAAGACTGACAAGGGGAAGTGGTGAAAGGAGAATTGCATGGGTGGATGCTATAGGAGTTGGCCTTAGAAGGATAACGTTCTTGTCCCGGTACCCCAGGGTCTTAACCATAGTTTAACTTTTATTGGTTCTATTTTAGTCTACCCAACTAGTTTGTGACATAAGGCTTGTTGTGTTGATCTTTCTGTCATCATTCATCTTGCTCAAAGAGACAGTCATTATATTCCCAGACAGCAAGAAGAGGGAGCAGTAGAAGAAAGTATTCAAAGTGAGAAAATATTTTACAATCTCATAAACAGTTTATATTTGCAAAAAAAATATAATAACATATTCAGAAGCCTAATTATGTCAGCACCTGAAACATGGTCACACCCAGGAGTCATAAGACTAAAGAAACAATTGCACGGGCTTCATCCAACACACCTTAGACGGCAAGTTAATTGAAAAAGTATCAATATATGGAAGAAAGGAGTTTCACCTCTTTAAGGATGGCACCATCGAGATACATCTTGGTATGCACATGGAAACGTCCATCCTTCTTTGTTTCCTGCAAGGAATGACCACACATAGCTTTTGAAACAGCAATTGCCAACTTCTCATGGAGATGTAACAAATGTGAACCCCCAACAATCACTACTTCTTCTCCCTTGTGTATCATGTTCTTAACCTGAAAAAGAATGAAAGAAAGCATAAAGCACCATTTAGATCCAGCTAAGTAATAAAAAAATAGGTTACAAGGACCCAGGATTCATATTCAATGAACTTCACTTAAAATCTTAATCTTGACATCCATGCTATAATACGCTTCCTGGACCACTTACCCAGAACAGCAAGAATTGAACTTTGACCATCCTCAATTAGGAGATAGAAGGCTAGGCTCATACTTGATAAAAGATATGCAAGAAAGGTGTACTTTAAGGAGTAGAGCCGTCGTCCACAACTAAAGTCAGTTAGTAACTTAAGTTAGTTAGGCATTAGCAGTGAGTTGATTTACTTGGTAGTAATCTTCCTTTACTGTATTTGCTCTATATAAAGGATGTGAAGTAAGTATGGAGTCAAATGAAATACAGATTACGCTTCCATATTCTCTCTTCTACAGCTCTGCAGTTCCTTGTTCTCTCTCAATCATGGCTCTTGCGATCTAATATGATATCAGAGCAGAACTGATCCTGTGATACCTTCTCCGATACGTTCTCTTTTCTTCACCATCATAGTTTGTTCATGCAATGGAAAATACTCCATCGTCATCTGATAATGGAGGATCAAATCAAGTTTGATTTTTCCAATATGTACTATCTGCATCATTCCAAACCCCCTGTGACAACCACTCACATGAGAATATTACAACAATTGGAGTTGTGTGATGCTAATTGCATTATTAATGAAGAATAAAGTTGGATTTGTTGACAAATCATTGACGTAACCTCCAGGTAATGATCTGAATCTACAAAATTCTTGGACTCGAAACAATAACATTGTAAGTTGTCATTCACACTGCTTCAAATCCCACTTTTCACTGAAGCACAAAATATAATGACATTGATCGTCATTTTTTCATGAAAATGTGATTTCCAGACTTCTGAAATGGCTGCCTATACGATCTCAGTATTGATTGGCTGACACGTGTACTAAGCCTCTTCTCTTTCACAACTTTCACTTATCCTATCCAAAATGGCTCTCAAATAATTTTGGAGCCACCTTGAGGGGGAGGCTGAAAGATTGTAGTCCGTGACTGAAGTTAGTAATGCATTAGCAGTAGGTATATGTTAGTCACTAGTAATCTTGTTTTCTCTCAATGATGGATTTTGAGATGTAATAAGGTGCTAAATTCTCCATCACCATCCTAAGCTTACTCATAAAAAGGAAGTGGCAAACCACTCTTTCTAAGTTGTGGGAAAACATATAATAAATCAAAATATCAAATAACTTCCCAGAAGAAAAACTCACCTCAGCCTCAATTGCTTCAATGTCGAGACTGTAGTTCCGGCCCTTTTCCATGATATTATAGCGATTGTGATTTTGTAGGACAATTATTGGTATAAGCAACCTCATTGCTAGATCTACAGTTTCAAACCTGAATCCACCAAATAATTCACAAAATTATTTCATTTATATGTGGAAGTCGTCCATGAAATATTTTGAAGGTATAAACAGCAGATGATCTTATGGAGGGAGTCTATCATGTACTAAAATCTATATTCAAGAACTGTACAAATACAAGTTGTCACATATAAGATAGCATCAATAGACCTGACATCCGGAGCAACAAGATGCTCAACTGTGACCCTAATCAAAGAAGCAAGCTGACCCACAAAGTTGTCATGTGTGGTAAGTTGGTTAGAAGCAGTAGAGCCTTGAGGCAACATCACATTCTGTAAGCGGGGTATGGTCCTTGAACTAACACTCCCTTCTTCAGTTTCAAGTTTCCCATATGTACATGGGCCTGCTGAGATATCAACTACGACAAACCTGAATACATCATGAAAACAGACACAAAGGTAAATTCAACCCGTATGAAAGAGAATAAGTAGGTAATCCTCCGAGATTGGCAGACAGAATATGACACACGCATCTAAGGAATATACAGAACAATGAGACAGCAGATATAAAGATGAAAGTTAGGCAGTGTCGTTTGAACCAATGGCTTAAAAATTCTTCAAGGAACATTGAAGTATCACAGTCATGCGTTTTTTTTTTTTTCTGAAAATGAAACAAGTACCTAACAGGATTCTTATTACAAAAGTAGTATACTGAAGTAAGAAGCAACAATATCAATATTGGTTTCATTAGAAAGAGAATACTTTAAGGATTATAGGATATCTTTATTGAGTTCAAAAGAAAAGTGTATGTATTGATAATTAGTGAAATGATTTAACTACATACTAAAAGTTACACTGTATTAAGAATAATTAATTCTAGTAATGATTAAACATTAGGAAAAAGGCAATCACTTGGCTAGTATGTGACTGGCCTAAGAATAGATCTTGCATGGCCTATATGCCATGACTTGGCTAGTATGTGACTTAACCTTATTGTCTAGGTTAGATTGCTTTGTATTAGTCATCTCTATCAAGTTGTTTTATGATATTGATGACAATTGTGTGTTTGGGTATCTCTTAAGTAAAAAAAATATCATTTGATACATTAAGATAGTCATATGATCATTATTGACGATGAATCAATGTCTAGTGAGATGATTCAGTTATATTTTGTGGATTTAGCGACAGAATTACAAGATTGAATCATGTGATGTAGAAGGTTGTAATGTATATAAAAGATTATATCATTAAATGTACAAACACTTGATGTATCATGGATTTTTAGAGTGAAGTACGATATTAACCGAATAATTATAATTTCACTATTTAGGTTAACATTTCACGTAATGTTACGATTTAGTTATTTGATGCTACAATTAGCATTTGAGACACAAATATGTTAATTCGTAATTTTCAGGTTGTAATTTGTTAATATATTAATTTACAGTTACATTTAGTTACCAATTACGAATGATATTTATTAGTTGACTATTAAATTATGAAGAACGATAATTTGGTTGATGAAACACAACGTGTATGATAATTAAATATATTCACTATTGAAGTTGAGATTTATTTTNTATGTGGTGAGAGTAATTACACGGGCTAATCAATGCCATTAGCCTTTATGCAAGATAAAAACCTGTGATTTCAGATCTAGAGAACATAATTGTGACATTGAAGAAAATAAGAAGAGGTTGACTCGTGAAAATGTATGTCAGTCAATCACAAATTACATCAGAATCGAGTAAAATGTACCTGCCAGAACCAAGCCAAACTTGAGATGCTCCTCCTCCATTATAACGATAACGATAAATGTAACCTCCCTCTTGTTTCTTAATATCTTCTTCACTTAACCGACCAAGCTTTTGATACATTAAACTATCAAGATCAATTTTCTTATTCCTAGGATCCATTCTAACCTGTAAAACAAAAATCAAGCTTGGAAAAATAGGTTAGAACAATAAACAAAGAGTCAAAAAGAGCATGGACATTAATAATTCCCAACTGATCTGTTTCGTTCTCCTAGAGGCTCAAGCTTCTAGCCCAGACATATCCTTTTAAGAAGTATTGTGCATTCATATCGTAGCAAAAAGGCATAAAATTTGTTCCAAAAATAAGCATGAGAACAATATGCACCAAATATAAAGATGAGAGAAGCTACGACGAAGTTCTATAAATGTAGATAGTGAATAACAAATTTACAATAATATGTAAAATAAAATAAAAGACTGGGATCATAGACCATACTTTATCAAAATTCACAATAAATATTGCAGTTGGCATGGGTCTGTCAATCTCTTCCCCAGAATATCCTATATTCTCAAAGTAAAACAGGTAGGAATATAGCTTCTGAAATTCAGGCTCCACAGCTTCTGCATTGACATCAAATGCTGGCACTACTCTTCCAAAATCAGCCTATGGGAAAAACAAGAAAAATACAAATTAATATTGAGCATAACTATAAAAACCAATAAAATAAATAATTAAACTTACGTCTCTGGCGGTACCAGCAGGAACCATGGCTGCTTTCAGAGCCTTTTCTAATGCTATCACTTCTGGCTGAGCAGCCTCTTAGTAGCAGTAGAAAGAAAAGTGCAATGATGAGGACCACAACAAGACTAAAACAGTAAAGAGGTTAATAATCCAGTTTTCACCTATTCTCCTTAACATTTATGTTAAAAGAAAATGCATCCCAATATGATTTATCATAGCCACGGCAACAGTCCTCTCATACAATGCCTAAATGCTAGATAATAGTGGATACCAACATTTAGGACTTCTAAGGTGTTTCTTTGGAAAATATTGACATGAAAATCAAAATCCGAATGTTAAAGCATTCAGATTCAGACCGCAGGTGGAGACAATCCTACTAAAGCTTCTAGAATTAAGTCGTATTCAAAGATTAAGAGAAGCTAATTCTAAAGAGCTGCTGTGAAAGTCCCAAAGAATAATTTCTGCACATCTCATATACAATCTGAGTGGAATGTGAAAGTACAAAACATTTACAAAGTAAACCAATGTGAACAATGGATTAGACCCTCTAAAAGCAATTGTGTAGAAATAGCTTACTGGAATTGCATTAAACACCATGTGATGCTCAATATCAAGGGGCTCGCCCGTCTCCAAACACGAGGGTCTGTGAGACGGAAAGCCAACTTGAAGGAACTCTTGCAATTTTTGGGAATCTAGTGTGTATCTATAGCCTCCATCTCCACTGAAACCGATAAGGATAACATTCACTTCAAGTGGGACTTGGAATGGAACCTGCATGAAATTACATCATAGTATTAGAGGCATTAAAATCAAAATCTATAATAAGAAATTGAAACTGATTGAGGTTGCAGTAACTGTAAACTTTACAACCACAAGACAGCACAACATAGTTACTGTAGAAAGCACAAAACGAAACTAAAAGGTAAAGGGTATCCGAAAAGGACAGTGTCAAGTATCTAGGCCCCACAATCCAGACAAAAGGGAAGGTTTAAGATGATGCAATGCATCGCAAAAGACAAGTTGACTAAAGTGGGGAGTTATCACGAGGGCGATTTGTGACAAGAAGGTCCCTGTAAAGCTGAAAGGAAAATTCTACAAGGTAGCCTTAGACCAGATACATTGTATGGGTCAGAGTGTTGGGTGACAAGGAAGGTCCATGAGAGGAAGTTAGAAGTTGCAGAAGTGAGAATGCTTATATGAACCTATGGTCGGACGATGTTACACAGGATACCAAACACAGTCTTATGGGGAAGTTGGGACTTGTGCCTATTAGAGAAAAGAGAGAAGGAAGATTGCAGTGGTTTGGACACATTCCCAGAAGACTGGTGGCAGCACAGGTGAAGAGAGTTGCAAGCTTACGGTCTAGGTGGCGAAGAAAAGGGGTTGACCGAGGAGGACATGGCATGAGTAGCTAAAGGATGGACATGGTTACCTTAGACATTATCAAGGACATGATCTCCGAAAAGAGTTCTTTGAGATGCAGGACTAGCAGGGTACAGTAGTAGACTAGGTGCAGCAAGAAGTGAGTTAGAGAGGCTGAGGGTGGCAGATAGGTTATTGGAGTCCTAATATAGATAGAAGGATGCATATTTTTCCTTACACAGATGTTTCAGTGTGCCAACTCTTTTCTTCCGTTTTTGTCACTTACCATTTATTAGTCTTAGTTCTTCTTATCTTCTTGCTCACACTTTTTCACAAGCCAGAGGTCTGGGTAGAGGACATATCTTTCCTATCTGCCTACATCCCACCCTCAGACCCTACCTTCGAGTGGATATACTAGGTTCCCTTGATTTGATTTTACAAAGGGAAACATCAAGAATAAGAAAACAACTTGTTTCAGTGTCCTCGATGTTGAAGCCTGACACACATTCTTTTCTGAGTGAAACTTGCATCTGTGGAGAGGTTGTAAGAATCGAACTTGGGACGGAGTGAGGCTCCATTGGCCTTAAAAGAATACAAGCTATTTTTCCAAGTTATTTGGTTTCTAGTCTCATGTACTTGAGTCATTTTCACAGATGTAAACAGAAAGATAAGCTGAATCAATGCCTGTATGGAAAAGGAAAAACATTGTATTTTTATATGACATTTTGTGCATCTCCTTGTTGGTTTGTCCCTCAGTTTTTGTTAAATGAAGTGAGCAACAAGAACCATTTTAGGTGCAAATCAGAAAAGAGAATTGTTGCAAAGATATAGAGCCTAAGATTTTTTGATGACCAAGTCATATCATCCCTCTTAAGGAATCCAGTTAATCTAGGGGTGCTTCCAAAATTACCATCAAAGTTATCTAGTGGAAAGAAAAAAAAAACATCTTATAACATCTCAGTCTCTTGTCCAGAAGAGCAAAATGTGATGAGGTAGATTTAGTTGAGTAAATTATATACTTAAGATCACGGATTGACTCACGGTGACCATCAAATTCTGTTGACAGGCCACGGAGTACCAAGCAAAGGCTAAATAAGTGTCTAAATATGCATATAACAAAGAAACTAGATCAAATAAACTTTCAGTTGAACCCATTGATCCATATAAAATGTGGTAGAAATCAAACAAATTAACTGAAGAAGATAGATAGATAGATAGATAGATAGATAGATAGATAGATGGATAAACTAAAATACAGATGATCCAACATAATGAAGATGAGTAATCAATCAGTGTAGTTGGTTAGGTGCATTGCATGAAAAAGTAAGAGAATATATATATATTGTTGAATAAGAAAGAAAGAAAGAAAGAAAATACCTCGGCTCGTGAATGGAGCATACGATGAACATCAGATCGGACAGTATCCCTGACCTCTTGAAAAGCACTGTGGTGCCATTGAGGATGTCCTGGATCTCTTCTGTAAGCTTGAGGCGTCGCTGATTCTGCTGAGTATTTCAGTAACAAAACACATAATAAGAAGAAGAAGAAGCTGCTTCCAAATCCAATCGACGACATTCTCTCTCTCTCTATAAACCCTAATTATCATGCAACAAATTCTGTTTTGCTTCTGCTCTTCCTTCCCTGTAGGCTGTAGCTGGCTGGCTGAATGAATGCCTCCAAAGATTTTGCAACAAACTAACCACCGAGGAGGAAAATGTAAATTTCCTAAAATATTTAGTTTTTTTTTTTTTTCACTTCATAAACAATTACAGTATTTTTTTTAATTTTTTTTTATTAAAAATAACAATTCAAATGTTTTTGGATAATTTCATGACGACCTATTTTATCTAACCCGTTGAATCTGTTTATTCAAGGTCATTTTTGTACATAAAACAAAGGGAAATCAAGGAAAAATGACCAAACAACAAAGGTTGAATTAAAAGTCTAAAATATTGTATAATTCTGTATATCTCATTTACATCCACCTCTTTATACATAATATTTTGAGAATCTATAAATCACCCACCTGACCTCCTATACATAATATTGAATAGTAACAAATATGATTCATCATATCAACATTTGTCATGAATGCTACATAAAATAGATGATGGGTTACATGAAACAAGTAAAACTTATTGGGAACAGAAACTGAGAAATGAATGGGAAAATTAATAGATTTATGAATGGTTATAGTAGTAGTAGTAGTAGTAGTAGTAGTAGTAGTAGTAGTAGTAAGATGATAACATCATGGTAATGATATTACAAAGAACTTATGATTCAACATCAAATTCCAATGTCTTGTTTTTTTCTTGTTTTTTTTTTTGTGCTTTTGTTTTATCCAACTCGTAGCCTCGTTGATAAAATCAAACTCTATATCGACAGAGGAGAAACTCTAGTGTTCCAATGCGCTTCGAACAGAGACGTTAGGACCATTCCCCGACCCTCTGCTTATCTGCTCATAGTTTAGAAACAATACAATTACAGTTATATCATCATGAAAATGTCGCCGGACCCGCTTGTCGATCTTTCGTAGATCAGAATATCGCATTTCTCGTTTCTTTGCCGCTTCGTGCAGAGCAGCTTTCACTAGCCTCTTGGCTATCCCCTGAAACCCATCCATCCACACACAATCAGCATTCATTCACATACATAGCTTGTGCTTCACTGTGTTGTACCACATGCAAAACTAGTTGTACCATATACACATAAAAACTATCTATTTGCTAACCAAAAGCAAGCCCGGGTATAATGCATGTATACAAGTTGTGCTTTGAGGGTTTGTACCATGTGCAGAACTAGTTGTACAAAGGTAACTGGAGATGAAACACAGACACGCATACCTGAGCCATTTGCATTGCAGGCGACTTCTGTTTTGCAAGTTGTACCTCATGCAGAACCAGTTGTAAACATATATATATATATACATACGTATTTGCATTTACTTACAGATAGATATCACAAATTGTGCTTTATGGGTTGTACCTTAGTTGTATAAAAATTATGCTTTATGGGTTTGCACCTCATGCACAAGTAGTTGTACCACTAGAAAATATAACCAAGCAAACCCAGATGCACATAAAACAAAAATACTAATCAACTATACCCATAAGCAAGTAAATATGATATTAGTGTTTCGATTGTGCTTCATGGGTTGTACCCCATGCATAACTAGTTGTACAAAACGAAACTAACAGAGAATACCTCTTTAACCCTTTGTCCTCCACGGCTCGTCTTACTTGTACTTTGAAACTCAAACACATATTTCCCGCAAATATAAAATAATCTTGTATTCAATTAACACCAAAGGAAACCATCGGTAGAGCATTTGGTAAGATTGCTTCATGTGTTCAAGTCACAGAAACAAACTCTTTGCAATATGCAACGGAAAAGCAGTCTACAAAGACTTATCTAGAGGCCTAAAATGCTATTACTCATATANAGAGAGAGAGAAGGGGGGGGGGTCGGGGGAAAACCTCAAAAGAATGGAAAGTTGAGGAACACCCTCATAGCCCTTCATCTGGACCGTATGCATTTGTCCATAGAGTTAAATTAAGTTGTTTTTTAGTTTTTAGTGTATAATGAACACATTCATAAAAAACAAAAAACAACTTAATTTACTTCTACGCACAGGTGCATACGGTCTAGATGAAGGGCTACAAGGAAAGATGGTAACCGAGGCATCTTGCATGAAAAATAAAGCTTAAGAAAGAGATCTCTTAAAAATCACACCTTGTAGTTTTACTACATGCATCCTTGATCAATATATACATCACCATAAGATGCTCTAAATGCTATTTACCCACATAGATTATGATACTTAACAAACCTTTCCTCATTGTTAGTGTGCAGAAATAGACAAATGACAAAGTTACCTTTACACAACCATATATGTAACGTTTTTCAGTCAAACGCATTTGAAACGAGTGATACCCCAAAATGGAAAGAGCATGACTACAGAAATGGAAATAAAAATTAACAAGAAGAAAGTCAAGGATGTCTTACGGCGCGTGGGTTAGTGTGAACGATCTCCACAGCTTCTTCGTTACTCAAGTGTTCCCATAAACCATCGGAAGCAAATATAAGAAAAGAATCGCTTGGTTGGATAGCATGAGCAAGGATTGTTGGAGTGGCCGATAAGATCGGCATAACCACATCTTCAGGAAGCCGGAATTTTTGTGCAATTTGGTCGTTATTGTACTGTGAATGCTTCATATAAACATCTCCAATGGATCTTGAAACCTGCGTCACAAACAATTATTCAAGTATATACTATTATGGGCCAAAGAAGATGGCGTATATGATTCCAAATAATAGAGTGAGTTGGATCAAAATCTGAAATTGAAATACATAAACAACGGTACAAACATATGTTCTGAAAAACAAAATCATCGTATTTGAAATGGGAACCATAATAGATAGGACCCATGGTTGCGTCTTTTTATTCTCACATTTTATATGAAAGGGAACCACAAAATGAAAATGTTAAATGGTCCTACATGTTGGACAAGGTTAATGTGCATCCAATACGAGGATACTATATAAAATTTGGATACAAAAGCTTAATATTCTGGTCCCAAGAGAGGGGTTNGCATTTTTTTAGCACTTCTCATTTAAACCTTTCTATATATATATAGAGAGAGAGAGAGATAGAGCGAGCGGGAGGGAGGTTCAAAAGAAAACCCCCAAAAAGATGAAAAACTTAGGAACATCCTATAGTCGTTGATTTGGACGGTATGCACATGTGCATACAAGTAATTGAAGCCGTTTTTTTGGTTTTTATGCACATGTGCATGTTACAAATTATTATGCATACCATCCAAATGAACGGTTACTAGGGTTTTCCTTAGTTTTTCATTTTTTACGGTTTTCCCCTTAACTTGACCCTATCTATATACATACACACACACACAAAGATGCTAGATAAGAAAGTCATATATCACATGGTCGGAAATTCTCAAACACCATTTTTTTAAAGTTCATACAACTCCGGTGGAACTTTTCATCAAGAAGTCACTTGGAGTAATCAAATTGACCATCCAGTTTCAATCAAGGACCAAGAATACATACATGGATACATTCAAAAAATCATTCGCGGAGAACATACAATGATAATTTAATTCCAAAAAAAAACATTAAGAATAACCTGAATAATGCCTTTGACCCTCCAAACTCCATGCTTCAAGGCAACAATTTGTGGATCGTGAGGGTGTAAATTTTGTAGCTCTTGTCTAACCTCCTCAAGATTGGCATTATGCTCTGACGACAATTGTATGGCCGCCATACCTCCGGTGTTACCAACTTTCTTGCCAAGCACGACACGGGAATCTCCAAGATTTGCAATAAAAAGAGTCTGCTGATATATCACTCCAACCAAGCAACATGTTCCAACGGTTGCTATGTTTGGTAGTTCATCAAACAACTCGGCCACTATCGAAGTGAATCCATTTTCCGTCTCAAGAAACGCGTTTCTTATAGTCTCTGGAGTTACGACACCATAATCCTCCGCAGATGTTGCTGCATAAACACCAAACCTAAGAACAATGCCATAAGAATCTTTTCTTATTGCACTCTAAAACCCATGTAGTAAAACCGGAAGTCAATCCCCAATATTCACTAAATTGTCATGTTAACTTAGTTTTTCACCCCTAACCCTTCTTAAAGAAAATTGCACTTAAGCTAACAAGGCCCTTCTTAAAAAAAATTCCACAACACCGATGTGAAAGATTAATAGATGTTTCCTGTTGGTAAATATCTAAGAAAATAAATATCTATATACAGGAATCTTGCAGGGCTAAATCAATTACATATATATTTTGTAACGATTACTAATGACCAAATAAATGAGAATTTTGTATTTACATGTCTTAGATTCGGCTTTTTTTATCACTAAATGCGTTACATCAAAACAAACATCAGGATATCAATCTACAAAATCACTCATTCAAATCAATTTGACACCTTCATGTATTTTGAGATAGAAAATGAATTCACTTTTGGGTTCAATCAATCAATCCAAGCTCCGTTAAGTATCACCAATTTAGCTCATTGCTAACATATTCAATGTCAATTATGTAATCTAATCTAATCTAAACCAATTTGATCATAAAATATCAACGTCCATTAACAAATAACGATAACGAAATTAATGAGGATCAAAAAGCAATGAACCTTGAAAATTCCTGAATAAATTATCACAGACGTATCGAGCCACATCAGGTCCTCCATGGCCATCGTAGACCCCAACAAATGTCCCGAAAGAACCGGACTCGATCTGGCTCTGGTCCTCAAGAATCTGGTTGGCCTGAACAACGGCCATGGAGTACTCCCCGCTGGCATACTTGCCGATATCTTGATACCATAAGAGGCCATCCTTTTCAAAGTCATCATCGCCATTATAATTACCATTAACACCAGCAGCAGCACCAGTTTCGCTACTGTCACCTTTAAGGAATGGCTTCCAACACACAGAAAGCAGATTCATCAAATCTTCTAACATCCCACATTTCTTGCACAAAATCCCCCAAATTCAAACCCCAAAACAATGCATTTCTAACATAATCAACAAAGTATCAGAACAGGTTTCCACAATTAAAATAAAAAATCAATCTTGAATTTCTGTAAATAAAATAAAAATTAAATCTTTTACCCCAAATCTTGAGAAGTAAGCTATATCAGAAACGCCCAAATAGAAAGCATAAAGAAAAATGATAAAAACAAGGCATGGAAATCAAAGCACACCCAACCCAAGGGCGCTTTATCTCTCTTTGTTATTCTTGAAATAAAAAATTATTTCAAAATCTAGGAAGAAGATTGAAATGAAATCTGGGGGAAAGGGAAATGGAAATGGAATTGGAATTGGAAGATGGGGTTGGTTCCGCTTAGGGGAAAGAAAAGATTAGATTGTGGGGGATTGAATTGAGATCGAAAATGGATGGATAATTTGTTTATGAAATGAAATGAAAGATGGAATGGAATGGAACCCTAAGGGAGGGGAGGGGGGGGTGTTG
>LUCG01038855.1:0-13758 GCA_001633085.1 Carthamus tinctorius | reverse complement strand
TGGGTGGGTTTTTCCCCAACACCAAGCCTTAACCAGTAGGCTGCCCCATTGGGGTTTAATGTTCAAAAATCTTGATTTAACAATTATCATGATTCATGATCCTTAGATTTAGAATTAGGAGATGCTCTCATTTAATTCAATATCATAACCCTAGATCTCGATTTCATCTTGAATGTACATGTGCTTCTCATTCGTTATTGATTTAGCGTTTTGACATTTTGAACACCATCGCCACCATCTCATAACACCGTCAAAGTCCACGTCCTCACCACCAAACCAAAAACCAAACACCACTGTCACCCAAAATATGAGGTATTGACGTGTAAAGTTTGTGTTTTCATAGATCAACCTTTTGCCAACAAATCTATATTTGCAGGTTGAGTGATGACTCATGATTTTTTTCTAAATGTATTCATATACAAACATGTATAAAAAGAGAGAGGAACAATACGACTGAATACACACAAAATAACATATTGATTATTGAGTGTCATTGACATTTAACCCTTACTGTGTAACATATACAACTTGAACTCATGAAACGATTAGGCTTACCCCAACTATCGTTGATTCAACTTTAATTAATTCAAGTTGTTGACTATGTACGAAACACTTTTTAAGCTTCTTTGACAATGTTGAATCATTGGTTATATGATTTCAATTAATATGTATAATATATAATCATTTTCAATTATTAGTCATGCAACTACATCTAATATGTTTAACATTTTTCGTATAACACATATAACTAATAATCACTTATTTATATTTTTTAATGTTCTGTTTGAAAGTTTTTTTTAAAAAAATCCGTTTAGAAAACTGCTTTGTTAGGACTGGCGTTATCTACAACATAAATTTATAACCTCTAGCCAAGGCTGTTCGTGAGCAATGGTGAGACAAACACTCGCTAGTCGCCCAACATCCAACAAAAAAAGGGCTACATTTCTTTATTACCAATATCAATAATAGAAACATATACAAATTAAACGATTAAAAATTCATTAACTTTTATTGATTCTTTTTATCACAAGCAAAATGTTCGTCTATTTACTTTTCTATCTCAATGTCATTTTCACGGTCTCAATCTCGATAGAAAAGGTTAACTATTATTTAAAACATAAAATTTGAACTTCTTGATCATAATACGAAATACAATGTAAAAATCATCTTAATTTTTATTTTTCAGAACAATTAAAGTTTTGATGGTAGTTTATAATTTGTCCTCCAAGATATATTTTGCTCTCTTGAGATCTTTTAGTATATTTATACTCCATAATACAATTTTGTCTTTTATTTTTGTTTTTTTAATTTGAGTCTGTAAAATGTCAGGTTTGCATTTAGCGAATTAAACATCCTTTACTTTATGAGACAATAATGATATAATGATTAGTTATTGAAAACGATGTTTTGCCCGACGGATAAACATGCATATGCATGTAGATAGGTACATACTACATACGCGTACATATAGATACAGTCATATACGGATATGCATGATACTACGTATCATGTATGGTATATCAAGATGTATGGCATACCATTTATCATGTATGTATATATATGTATATTTGTATGTATGTATGCATGTATATAAGAAAGTATATATATGTCATCTACACACATATGTACATATAAATCCATTTGGTATTTGTTTTATGCATTTTTAAGGTTCTGAAAAAGCTACAAGGCACAACTAGCTTTCTTTTATGTCCAATTGCTTTTCCAGATCTAAAATTAATTAAGACAGAATATCATACAATTTTTGTTGCATGGTGTACAAGTCACTAAAGCTATGTTGCTCTGGATTAAGAAAGTTTTGGCCTGGTAAAAAAGTTACCTTCTTTAATGGTCAAGAAAGGTAAAATTATAAACAAGAATTCCCATTATTCAAAAAGAAATAAACAAGAATTCCCATTTTTGCTTTATAAAGTTATTATATGAAATAAACAGTAGTGTTAAAATATAATTATTTATTTGATAATTAATTTTTAAGAAAAGTAACCACCTTCTGGGACCCATCAAATATCATTCTTTCAACAAGAATTATGTACTTGTATACACAAGTATCCATAAAATGATAAAACTAGTAACTATAGTTTATACCTTTGGTGGCAAATTAGAGGATTCTCTTTCTTACCTTTTGATAAATAAGTATGTAAAACAATAATAAAATGATATTTTGAAAAAGTAGTTGATTATATTATTTAATAATTGAATTTATAAAATTTGTAATAATATAATATGTTACCTAATATGATAAGATAGTAAAAAATAAGTATATAATATAGTATATTAATTATAAAATTTGAATTTGTCATAGTTTTTAGAAAAAAATTTACATTAGTTTAGTGGCATCCTTAATTGGGTCTGGTTATGGTCGACGGGGATTAGTCGGATGCCCTTGGATCCCGGATGTCTCGGGAACGTGTGTATGTATTAGCTTATCGTTTAAAAAAAAGTAATCATTACTTATATTATGAATAATAATAAATATTAATGAAAGTTATAATTGAAAAATATGACAAAAAGCTCATAAGCTAGCTTATGTTTGTTAAACAAATACCGTAACCTTGAGTTGGATTATTTTAAGATAAACTTGTTTTCAAGAGAGTTGCGATATCATTTAAAAAATATTGAACCTTTAAAATGTTGTGAAAATACAAAATTTGATTAAAAAGTTTTGTATCATTTTATAATTTCACTAGTCTCGTAAAAAAATGGATAGTTTCTCGTGGTCATAAGCTATATATTGTCCTTTTATATTCATATTAAAACTACAATCTTTTAAATACATTATTATGAAACAAGTTTTATTAATTCTTATCAAAATTTTAGATTAACAAAGATTAGTATGATGAATACAAAATTCATATAGATTATAGAATTAATAAAAATTATAATATTAATAAATTATTATCAAATAGTATGTTTCAATATTTTGTATTTATAACAGAGTATTTCTTTTGATATTTCATAAAAACAATTATAATCAATAAATATCCATTAAAACATCATACTTGAAAAATAAGTAATTGAAAATTATTTTATCCAGGTTTTACTACCATATATGGGTTCTTTTTTCTTAATACAATTAAAGTCATGTAAATTACAATATTACAAATGTCTATTTTTCTAATGTGATAATTTTTCCCCATTTTTCCACATAACATTGTTTTTGTAAAAGATCAATCAAATACAATTGTTTAGAAAAACCAATTTTTAGTTAAAACCAGTTTTTTACTTTTTATTTTCTACCATAGTTCCTCTTATTAATTTTTTGTATGAGACCATAGTCACCGGAAAAAAAAATACGTTGAAATCAACCAATAGCCCTAAAAGCTCTCAAAAACAACGAAGAAAATCGAAAAATTCCCTTGAAATAGCCAAAAAACTTAAAATCCCTTGAAATCAACCCAAAAAACTAAAAAATCTCTCAAAACGTTGAATTCAGGATACAAATTATATCGAAAGACTTTACGGGTGTTTAATCTATTTTAAAACTAACCCGCTAAGAAAAATCTTGATCCATCACTGGTTTGTCATGTATATCTTTTTAATATGTGTGTATGAATCGATTCATAATTAAATTTACTTGAATATTTATCAAATTACTCACTTGACCTAATAAAGATACTTCATTCTTGAACCTACTAGTAAGTAATGACGCTAATCATTGTTAAAAAAAACTTGTAATTTTTTCATCAAATATAACAAGAATTTTCATTTTCAATTTTTAGAACATGTAACTAAAATAACGGTTGACAAAGTTTTATAAATTATCTTTCGATAATGTATTTACTTTAAAGATTATATCCTTTCATCAAATTTGAGTAGCCATTATATATATAGGGGTGGGTTAAAATGTGAACCACTTTTTGGTTGTGAACGTGAGGATAGCCGAGAGCGCGACACGTGGCGGATGACTAAGCGCCACGTCAGATCCATGGCAGATGACTAGGCGCGATTCGTGGGAGAGCATTGAATTAAAGGGGGGGGCACACTCAAAGCCGTCACGTCTCGCGCTCTTGGCTATCCTCACGTTCACAACCAAAAAGCGGTTCACATTTGAACTTTCCTCTCTCTCTCACACACACACACTCTCTCTCTATATATATATATATGTATCACTTTTTTATACATAAATTCAAAATGATTTATATATATATATATGTATCACTTTTTTATACATAAATTCAAAATGATTTTTACAACTAGATTTAACAAATAATTAAACATAAGGTTGCATGAGGATTTGTAAGAATGGAATTTTGGTTATGGAATTGCACAAAGTTTTGGTCAACCTAAGTTATATAATCATGTATGCTACAACTTCCAAAACCTTTTGTTAAAGCCAATAAAATTCAATTGTTTAAAGCAAAGTACCATTGAATTGTAAATAATATGTTTGTTTTTTTCCTTGCAAACACAAATAAAATATAACATAAATTTTTTAATGTTGGATTTTGTATGTAATTCAATAAAAAATATTTTACTGTAAGCTATAATACCAAATAATCCAAACTTTAAAACTCATTGAGTATGATAAAGTCCAAGAGATATGATAGTGAACTAAAGGCATTTTTAAAAAATTAAAAACAGCGGTAAAAAGTACACGCCATAGTATGATATATATGTCTTTGCCGTTACCAATTAATGTTCCATAGCGTTTCTATAAGGCGTGCCCGACGCCATGGCGCCTCAAGGCGTACCATATCGCGCCGTGGTGCGCATTTTTTGTAACATGTATTTTTTTTTCAATTTTTTTGTTATTTTTTTTTTATCTTTTGTATTGGTATACATTTAACTTTAACTTTTACACTTTTATAAATTTATTTAACCTCATCACCCGTAATTTCACAACTTAAATGTCATGGTCTCACGATCAAAATGAAGTTTTAAAATTACCTTTGTAAGTTTAATTTTACATGTTCAATCAAAAACTGTTTTTATAATTATAATCTATATGAATTTTCTTCTTTTAATATGATATGAATGTACATTTTTAATACCATTATTTGGTTAGAATAATTTCTTTAAAATATATATGTATACGTATAATTCTATATATGACATATAAATTTGCCGCCGTATATAACGCTTTTGAAAAAGTCGCGTCCTCGCCATATCTTGTAAGGCTTAAGGCTTGACCTCTCCGTCACGCCACGCCTCACGCTTTTTTGAACCTTGATTAGAAATACTAAAGAGCATCTTCAACATATTCTTATAAATGGAAAACGTGGAGAATTTTAAGTTCATATTTTTTGCTCCAATAGACTTTATCAAAAAATTTCTAAAATAGAGAAAGTAAAAGATAGTATGTCCCTTGTAGTTATTTTCTTTTTCTCTCGTTGAATAAATTTTTTCCAAGGGGTTTTGTTCCCCTTTTTTCTTAAAAAAAGATAGTATGTAAACTTCTCCAAATTTAGACAACTCTTCTAATTTGATTGAGGTAGAGATATTTTTTAAAATATTTTTACCAATATTTTTATAAAATGATTGAATGAAATATTTAAATAGTATTTTACTAAATAATGATATTTTAATAATATGATCAATGTTGTAATCTCCAATATAGAGTATCTATTAGAGTTAAATGTATTCCTATTTTATAGATTTTCAAGTTTCATTCTTAATTTTAGAGAATTTTGAAAATTTTGTTTAAGATGCTCCAATAAAATCATATGATCGCTTTAATTTTTAGGAAAATCACCAAAATTGTTATTTTAACTTATAGACAAAAATTATAGATCATGTATTTTAAAGAAAGTATCGAGAAATATACAAAAATGCCAAAATTTATTTTCAGAATCAAGTACATTAAAACGAAAATAAACAAAGCATACAGAACAAACCAATCTGCAAGGGGCAGACAACCAAAGAAATTGAGATCCTGAAAAACAGAAAACAAACCAACCAAACAGAACGAACGTGAACATAAAAAAACACAACAAAAGGCAAAAAAGGAACAAATCAGAAAGTAGCAGCATGTAACACCCGTAATTTTCGGATAATACAACTTCGGGTCGATGTAGAAATGGATTTTTTAAGTGAAATATGAAAAATAGAATTTTGGGTTAAATCGTTGATTTTATAGTCTAGTTGGGTAGAGAATTCAAATACGAGTCCAACGATTCTTTCGGAAGTGAAAACGGAGGTAGAACGAAGAAGTTATGACTAAAACAGTAAAATGGAGCGAAGGACCATTGTCATAGCGATCGCTAGGCTTTTAGTCGCGCGATCACTAGGGGGTGCTAGCGATCGCTAGGCTTTTAGTCGCGCGATCGTTAGGGTGTTTTTCGTTAGCTTCTGTCCGAACAGTGATAGGGCTAGCGATCGCTAGCGTGCTGTAGGTTAAATACGAGAGAAATCGGGATTTTCTTCATTTTGGCATAACTCTCTCATTTCAACTCTGATTTTGGTGATTCTTCCTGGGTTCTTCTTGATTTTTCGAGATTTTCAAGACTACATCAATGGGTTTCAAGTATTTGGTGGTTTCAAAAAAACGTTGGTGTAGGTAATCTCTTTATCTCTCTGGAGTTTTAAGCTTAGATTTGGTGTGTTCTTCATCTCCACACCTTTTCTTTCATATTTGTCTTAGATTTGGTGTTGTTTTAAATGGATTATATGTTTTGGAAGGTGTTGGATGCTAGATCTACCAGCTTAGAGGATGGAGATTCCATAGATTCATCTTCTTCACCATCTCACCACCATTGTTGGAAGATTTACTCATTTCTAGGGTTTTGTCAAAGATCCTAGTGGGCAAGCTATGTTTAGCTCTTTTGCGTGAATTTGGTTTATATGATGTGAATATGAACTGATCTAGGGTTTTCATTTGGTCTATTTAGGTTTTCCCTTGTGTTGACCTAGATCTTGGAATTTGGGGGTTTTGGTTACAAACCCAAAGGTGAGTATCTAAAACCTTTGTTAAAACTGGATACACATCATCTTGCTTGATTCCACATGCTATGCTTGATTATTGCAAATAAATGTTATTATGGATGAAATACCTAAATTGTTAGGTTTGGGATTAATCATGGTTGTATGAGTTAGTGGTGCTTATATGGATGTATTGGGTAGAATATTGTATACTCGTGTGTGAACTAAATCCATGTATTTATATGATGAATGTTATATAGGAAATAAATGAGTTGTTATGTATGCCATGGAATAATGTAAGGGAATTGAATTCCCAATAATGTTGGCATGATGTGAAAAATGAAGGTTATGAGACCTTTGATAATATTTAAATTGGATAACATGAATGGTTTGTAATTTATGTTGAGGTCGAGTAGGCCAGACAACAAAGATATGTTAAATAGAGGTCGAGATACTCTATGAGAATGATCTTCTAGACCTTGAATACCAACCGAGAAAGGCTGAGATTGTTGTATTGGTCTTTTAGACCGAATGATTACGCCTCTGCTGGTGTCATGATAGATATGGCATCGAGGTGTTTGGATAAAATGGTGGAACATTGGTTGGTGGAAGTAGGTCACTCCCACTGTATCCGAGGGTAAAAGATAAATGATAAAAACGGATCTGTGTTATCTTCAATTACGTGTTTGACATATTGGTTTCATGTTTTGATGAATTGCTTTCATGTTTCGGTATATTGTTTCCATACTTTGATATGTTGCTTATGTGTTTGGTACAACTCACTAGACTTTCTAGCCTAACACTTGTGTGGTGTCGATGTGTATCTCAGGTGATAGTGATAGGCAGATGTAGGTATGCGAGGTGAGCATCGAGGAAAGCTTATGGGAACCGGTCTTTTGGGCCGTGGTCAGACCTTAGGATGTTAATACTTCGAGTAACATATCTCATAGTTAAGAGACAGTTTAGTCAATTGTTTGTTATCATACTATTACATTACACATATGTAATTGCACAGTCTTGTATCGTTCAATTTATTGGGTTAAGCTCACGCTTTGGCGTTTGTTATTGTACCAACCTTTCTTTTGAAGGTTTTTGTTAGCTCCAAATTTTGGGGTGTTACACAGCAGTTGAAGACTTGGAGTTTTTATCCAAGTATTCCACAAGGTCAGAGAAGAGGGGCATTTAAACGAACCCCCAACTGAAGGAACCTTGATTGAATACCAATAAATAAATTATCGCCAAGAACATTCCCACTCAATACCACCAAATAAATTAGCTCTAAGAACCCTATAAATTGACTCAACTAATTTGTGTAACCATTGATTTCAATTTTTTGTCATCTTTTATAAGATCATTGATTAAATCTCAACCAAAAATTAAAATCTGTATAGCTTTGTGGACCATGCATGGAATTTCCGACTCTTTCTTGATATCGTTTATAAACGAATATTTTCTTGAATAACTATATTAACAAAGGACTAGTTTGATGAGTTGATGTTCTTTCAGTTTATTTTATAATGATATTTGTTCAGTGTTTATATGATTCAAATGTTTCATCATAACATCATAACATTGCCATGGATAAAAATTTCATTTCCAAAATGGCTTGACGAGATGTAAAAGTTAAAAGTCGAACCGATTGCTTAATAAGATTTTACTTATTAAATCATATGACCACATTATTGTTTATTTTATAACTTTACATGACAAAATTTAATTCCCTAAAACTTATGGTAGCACTCACCACTATCCTTTTCTTTAGTCAAAGATTAGAATATACTCACATGCTCATGGATTCATCAATAATTGAATCCACTTCTATGTATTTTTGGATAAAATTATAATATAATGTAATGTAAAGAATAATTTATTAGTAAGACTTTTGATAAATCTTTGAGAAATTAACCTTTTGGCCATTTAAAAATATCATTGACACCTCCTAATCATTTTCTTGTTAAAAATTTCAAAATAGCCAACTTATCCGTTAAAAAGAGAATTCTGTTAAAAACAGCTGCACTAATAAAGAAGATGGGTTGAAAACGTAAAAGTCTATCATTCAAGGACCAAAAGTATTTAGGGACCGAAAGTGTAATTTTTTAAACATCTCCGCTATTAGCGGATGTGTTTTTAGCGAAGTCCTCTTTTTAGTAAAAAAATTGGCTATTTTGAAAGTTTTAGGGATAAAATGGTTAAGAGATCTTAAAAGGTATTTTTAAATGGTTAAAAAATCAATTTCTTGAAACTATATCTATTTCTTGACAATTTAATATCTTTAAGAGGTATTCATTAATACTAAAAAGGGTGAATTACACTTTTGGTCCCTTGTGAATAGTTATTTTTTGGTTTTCGTTTCTTGCAATCATAAAATACATTGATGGTCAAAAAACAATTTCAGCCCAAATCTATCCCTTCCATTAACGTTGCCCAAAATGATGCCGTTAGCGGTGCCATATGCCCCTCGATTTGGGTATTTTTCTTTCCAAATTTAACTTTTGAAGAAAAATATATATTACTATTAATATTATAAAAATAAATAAAAAATAAAATGTATGGATACCTGCATATCATCGTAAAGTTCATCCACCCCCTTCGATTAAACCTTATCTGGTGATTAAACCTTCGTCCCTCCTTTCTCCAGCAACGATTTCGACCTTGATGGTGGTGGCCGATTTCCAAAACGTGAAACCGCCAAACCCGCATGTCATGAATCTGTCATCCAAATGAGTTGTTTTCTTCAAGTTCCAGATGAGGGCTTCGATTTCTAGATGTGTTGGACTTCGATTCCCAAATGAGTGGTTCGATTTCGTAGTGTCCTATGATATTTATCATTTTTAAAGGCACAACTGATTGTCGCTTTGAGGAGAGAGGGGTTAAAAAGATAAAGATCACCTATCTCTAAGCTTATTGTTTGTTCATTTTTACCAATTAGATGAATCTACATCATCAATTTGTTAATAAGAGAGTTATTAGATAGAGTAATTATATCACTGTTTATTATTGATGGATATAAATATAAAAGGAAATTGTCTAGAATGACCATTTTTTTGAAGGTATCATGAAACTTACAAAAAGAATAATAATACAAATGATAGGCGGAAACAAAAAAACCCTACGAGATGTAGTCAAAAAGTCGGACAAAATTAGCTAAAAGCAACAACCAAGCACTTAAAAAGGGGGTTGCTATCCCTACCCACCCCCTCTACACTTACAATCATTTATTTTCACACCCTCTGTCTCATTCACAAACACCTACTCACACCCCCAATAAGGGGGTGTGGATAGAAACTGCCCCTAAAAAATGACCAAACAACACAAAACAAAGCAGAAAACACAAAAACGAAAGGCTGAGAGGGAAATTCGAAGCTAAAGCAAGCGAAGAAAGTAGAAACCACCAAAGAGGTTCCCTGGAGAAAGACAATCGGTTTGGATTATCGACCAATGACTCCCAATTTATGGATCCATTTCTCAATCTTCTTGAGACCCAATCAAAACACCAACTTGCATATGTGAAAAAGAATCATAGCCGGGGAAGTCTTTTTCCTAAACACAATATTGTTATGATGATTGACGTCCCAAAATAACTGACCATCGATTTTCATCTCTTTGTCATTTCTCTTACAGAATTGCCAAAACAGTTACCATATTCACAGGTGTCATAACCGCAACATGTGTCGAGAAGTATGTAAGAAAAAATCTTCCAGTGCTGTAGCGGATTGGTTATCGCTCGGGGGTTCATAGCGCCCTAACCGAGTTCGAGCCTTCCCATGTGCATGCCTGGGGACGTTCAAGTGGGGCCATGTTTAGTCCCAAAATTGCCGGGGATTAGTCGGGCTTTGGTCCGGGCACCCTTCCAAAAAAAATATGTAAAAACAAATATTCAAAAATAGGGTTAGACAAGTGACGGATGCATAACTTACGAAACTGCGGATACTTTTCTTAATACTAAGTTAATTTTAAAGTATTTTTGATTTAAAAAACACATTCATTTGTAAATTGCAACTACGACATTTAAGAAGATAGATAACTTTTTGGTACTTTCATGAGAAAATTGGATAAAAAATTAAAAACAGAAGGCTAAAATAGTACTTTTAGGCCATGCGTACAACGGGACTGGGTTCAGCGGGATTGAACACGCCGGGCTCAGCGGGTTTAGGAGGTTTCGCTACACGACCGGCGGGTTCGAGAGGCTAGAGGGTTGCCCCCACCGCTCACAACGACTTGTGTTGTGTGTGGGATGTGTTTAATTAAATGAGAGGGTTGAGAGGATTGTGTACTAATCAGATAGGGTTCCAGAGGGTTAATGAGATGGTTTGAGAAAAGCTGATGTGGCAGTGGGGTTGGGAGGGTTGGATACGCATGACCTTAAATAATTTTCTTAGTTTTTACGGCGCATTGCTATTTGCATCCTTTCAAGGGTCAAAATCATGTCAATTCATGCATTAGAAATGTAAAAAACATAATCTGATATTGATATGTGTGAAGAGAAAAACATTTAGGCCGTGCGTAACAGTAGTGTAGGTCGAGCGGGCTTGAGCCCGCCGGGCTCAGCGGGTTCCGCTACGAGACTAGCGGGTTTGGCGCGTTCGGAGCCTTGGAGGGTTGGCCACACCGCTACTGTTGTGTGTGTGGGGAGGGTTGGGTACTTATTAGAGAGGGTTCCAGCAGGTTAATGGGAGTGTTGGAGAAAAACTGATATGCCAGCTGATGTGACAGTGGGGTTGAGAGGATTGAGAGAGTTGGATACGCATGGCCTTAGGCTTATCGGGGTGTATTTAGCAATGTTTAGAAGTGTAATTAGCCTTTTCCTTTCTACATGCGTAAACATGAGATTGGGGGGAAATCCACGTATGAAAAACGTGACGTGTTAGACGATATAATAGGGAAGGACACGTGTAGGCGTCCTTACTCGAAGTAGGTGGAGCCCGCCGTAGGTGAACATAAAGGTACGACGACGGGGGGTAAGTTGGGCCAACACGGATGATGACGTGGCATGGGACCCATTTATTATTGGTGGTCACTGGGTCCCACCAGTTTCACTGTCACGGACTACCATCCCTTTCAAAACCCACGAGACGTGAGTTGGCAACTGCCTACTTAATTTATATTTATTTTATTTTACTTAATTAAGACTTATATTACACTCTTAGTCCTCATAGTTTGGAAAAACTACCAATTTCTAGGGATGGCAGAAATACCCGAACTCGATGGGAATCCCCGAACCCGAAACTTTTGGGACGGGATTGGGCCGGGTAAATGGTTATGGNCATTTACCCGACCCCGAACCATATATATTTAATAATTCAATAATTTTATTATTAATATAACATACATTACAACTTTATTAATATATAGAATAATAGAAATGATGGATTGATTTTATTAGCATATAAAATATATATTTTAGTTTTACAATTTAAGAGCTTTGCGCGACATTGGCGTTTCGAGCATATCTCACTCGTCCATGCTCCGATTAACACGATTCAAAATGTTCTACAAAGCCAAAAAATGTGACTACAACTTTGTAGTTTCAAGTTTCTGCAAACTCGATCATTATCTTGGTTGAAACTAACCTCGAAGACGAAACTGATGNTGAAATTTTGTTTAGTAAATTTTAATCGACTAAAAATATAAATGGGATACCCGATACCTGCGGGAATACCCGTGACCCCGATGGTTATTTGGTAATGGGATACTCGACAGGACGGGACCGGGTATGGGACATGGTTTCATAATAGGGTATGGGACTGGGATTAACAATACCCATCCCATACCCGTCCCATTGCCATCCCTACCAATTTCGTATCCAAAAGCAAAATAATTATTTAAAAGGTCTATATGGTATGTATTCTAATCATGGATTTGTTTTTACCCTATCTCCCTTGTAAAAAGTTTAGAAAAAAATGAAATAATTATTATATTTTAATTGCTTGAGTTTTTGAATTATTTTTTAAAATAGAAAAAACTATTAAAATTTTATTTTGGTTAGTTAAGTTAATAAACTATTTTCATGGATTAAAAAACTTTTAAGTTTCTCATTTGATGATTAAGTTACTAAACCATTTTTCGTAATAAATAAATTATTGAACTTTTAAAGATTTGTAACTTATATTATTCTAACAAAAATAAAAAAAAACTACTTCGAATGGACATAGAAATCTTAATTTAAAAAGAAACATAATTTAATTTTATCATTCCAAGAAACGTAATTAACTTCTTAGAAAAACGAAATAGGGATTTTAAGAAGGTTGTACATATTATCTTTTGGAGGCATATAAGATAATCATAAAAAGCATACAAAAAGACATATTATAAGACAACAATACTATAAAGCGTTCACAACTTCATGAAACCATAAAAATTTGGATTACGTCGAGCTAAAAAGATAATATATACATCCTGCTTAAAATATAATCCGAAGCATTGTTCAAATCACTTAAGCGTTCACAACATCACGAACCATCATTCATCGAGCTAAAAATTGCATAAAACCACAAAGTAAAAGATGTAAAAATGTAATTTCACTTCCCATTGGGCTTTTACCATGTAGGATGTCTAAATAATTGGAATTTTGGATGTGTTTTTGCAAAGGGTGTCAGAGAAAGATGGACAAGATTGCCCTTGGTTGGATAGACTTTTACCACACCTATGGTTTTTTTGGTAGGTCATTGAGGCTTGAGAGCCAAGTGTTTGTATGGTCCTCAATGGGTTTGTACCTTCCTACCAAGGACCATATGTCTATTTAATTAGGGTAACCTTTGAAACCCTAACATGCTTAATTTCTATTTATAGCAATCAAACACTTACATTAATTAATACCATATATCTATATATATATATAAAGCAGAATCATTGAGAGATGACGTGGCATCGTCTCCTTTTTTC